>CM051371.1:18621234-18667734 GCA_028015245.1 Cardamine occulta | reverse complement strand
TTTCTAATGGAAGCGGTGGCCGTGGAGTTGGGGCTGATGATTTAGCTCAGCTCCAATCTACCATGCGCGCGATTGAACTTGCTTGCTCTCACATTCAGGTTTGTCTTTTTCTGATTCTTCCTTTATACATACGCATAAAGTAGTGGTTCGCTCCATCCCATGCCTCCTGGTTGATATGTTTTTGTTTCCTAATAAATTGGAGAAAGCTTTAGATGTGTGCGTGTGCTTGCATTTATGAAATTGTTTTATGTTTTCTCGTAATTTGTTTGGCTTGAAACTGAAGTCACTGGAAGGGTATTGAAATTAACAAGTTGCTTTGTGAGTTTTCTTCTTTAGAAAATTTATGGTGTTTGTTTGTTTATCTGTGCGTCTCTCTTTAGACTGAACTATATTACTATTTCCAGGTCTTTCTGATTTTTATATGGAATAAGAAGTCTGATTACATGGATTTTTAAGCATTTCTGAAAACAAGAATTCTATAGTTCCATGTGATTGCTATTGCTTGCCTTTTCTTATGGGTCTTTGTTTGTGCTTAACTGAGACAATTTGTAAGTCCTTTCAGAGGATGCTCAGTTCACGTGGACTTGACATTTCGCTTTTTTTCCTAGCAGATAAATACTAATCCAGTTGCTGCTGAAGCGACCATAATGTCCCTTCACCAGTCCCCACAGCCATATAAGGCGTGTAGATATATTCTTGGTAAGTCCTTCTGATGAATCCCCCGACCGGCCAGGCAAACTTGGGAAGTTGTTTGACTGAAAGTGTTTTATACTTGCAGAAAATTCTCAGGTAGCAAATGCTAGGTTTCAAGCTGCTGCAGCTATTCGAGAAGCAGCTATCAGGGAATGGAGTTTTCTTTCCACTGATGATAAAGGGGGTTTGATTAAGTAATTTCTCTACTTTTATGTTATTTGGGTGATAAATGCTTAAGCTTCCAGTTGCCTTGGTGTCATGTTTGTAAATTTGTTTGGCTTTGCGAATCAGCTGGGAGCATTCGTGCTTCACAATATTAGTAGTTTTGGGAAAAGCTTTCCTGAATTGTGAAACCTGTCACTTCTTGACTGTTATATTTAGTGGTTGGTATAGACACATCATTTTCCGTGATTACTATGACTATATCATTTAAGAAGTTAGAGATTTTTCTTCTGAGGTTTTGGGTCGTATGAATAAAAAATTAAGAAATATGGCTAAAATCTTTCTGCAGCTTCTGTCTTGGCTATGTCATGCAACATGCTAATTCATCAGAGGGATATGTGCTTTCAAAAGTATCTTCTGTGGCGGCGCAGCTGATGAAAAGAGGCTGGTAAGCTGGGCTACTTCTGGTATTCAAAATTATAAAGCATACACATTAGATGATAGACGTTAGCTGTCACTTCAGATTTGATGCATATGAGAGGATTCATGAAAAGGATGCTGTTGTTTACAGATTCTTATGAGCGGTAGCTTCTTGGAAAGATAGAGTAGTGCAAAGAAATCTAGACAAATTAACTAGTTCTATTTTTTTTGCTTGCTTTGCTCATCGGAAGGAACTTCTAATCTGAATTAATTACTCTTATAGGCTTGAGTTTACTCCAGCCGAGAAGGAAGTCTTTTTCTATCAGGTATCTACATTGTGTTGCAATTTTTTCAGGCTCACTTTTAGTTTCTGTATCTTATAGTTTGACTAGCGTTAGCTGCATATATGTTGTTATCTGATATTGGCCATTGTAAACATAATAGTCTATATAGATGCGCATGCATGAATCCATGAGGATGACAACACGTGTGATGAGGGGCATTTTATATCTAAAAACTTTACCTGGTACTTCAAAACCTTTTTAAATGTGCTAACCTTAAAATATATGGACTAGGAAGGATTTAGAGTGATTGAGTAGGTTAACTAGTCATTTGGATGATTGAGTGGTAATGGGACGTTGCAATATCTGCCTCCATTATTTCGGCTAGATATGTCTAGATATGCTCCATGCCCAAATAAAAACAAATGGGGGTTTACATTTTTTGGGGTAATAGTTTAGTGCTATTCAGGGTATACCTTGAGTCATAGATTCATAACAATGAAAATTGTGGTAGTGCTGCAAATTATTTTGAAAAATACAATGGAATCGTCTAATATTATTGTTTATTAAAAGGATCATTTTTGATCTTCTTTTGTCCTTTAACAACTGCTGTTTACTCTTTACAGATCAACCAGGCCATTCTTGGTTCTCGTGGCTTAGATGTTCAGTTCATCGGCATAAATTTTCTTGAATCATTGGTAATGGATCTGTTTCTACTGTTTCTGGTATTATATGCATACCATATGTGTGCTCATAATTTCTTCATCTCAGGTATCTGAATTCTCACCCTCTACTTCAAGTGCCATGGGTCTCCCTAGGGAATTTCATGAAAATTGTCGCAAGTCACTAGAGCAAAACTTTTTAAAGGTGATTGCCGGATTGCATTTGCTTCCAGATATCATTACACCCATTATCCTTTTGTCTGTGGAAGAATAATAACCTGTACTGAGAGTTCTGGTACTAGAATTGTGGTTTTTACTTTCTATGTTTTCAATTGCAGACGTTCTATCAGTGGGCACAGGATGCTGCTCTAAGTGTTACAAACAAGATTATTGAATCACATTCTGGTGTCCCTGAGGTTAAGGTTTGCAATGCTACGCTGCGACTAATGCATCAAATACTAAACTGGGAGTTTCGTTACAGCAAAGGTGGCACAAGGGCTGGTATTAATGTATTCTCTGATGGAATGACACCTGATAATGCATCATCAAGAAAGACAGAATGTGTAATAGTTCAGGTAGCTAATTGCAATGTTTAAGATCTATGACATGTGCTTGAACTTCATTAACTTGTTGAAATTCAGAGCGATCACATAGGGTGATGCTAGCATGTCAGATTTTATACTTGTTTTCAGTTAAGATTTTCACCTTCAGTGGTGCTGATTGCAGCCTGGAGCTTCGTGGTGTGATGTTTTGCTTTCAAGCTCACATGTTGGATGGCTGATAAATTTCTATTCGTCGCTGAGGCAGAAGTTTGCTCTGGAAGGCTATTGGCTAGATTGTCCTGTTGCTGTCTCTGCTCGGAAACTTATCGTACAATTGTGCTCCTTGGCAGGGGGAATATTTCCATCCAGTGAGTGTCCTATGCTTTTGTATTTTCTACTAACTAATATATTATTTCTGTTGAATACGTTATAGAAACATCAAATTTGCCTGTTATCTAGTTTGCTTCGCCAATTTAGAAATGATGGATGTCCATCATGTTTTGCTTTTCGAGATATATATATTTCTCTGTAAGTGACTCGTTCAATAATCTAGACAATGTGCAGATGCGAGAGCAGCATCTACTCCTGCTGCTGTCGGGGGTTTTGCCCTGGATTGATCCTCCTGATGTCATTTCAAAGGAAATTGAAGAAGGAAGGAGTGGAAGGTAAGCTTCTCAAAAGTCATGTCCTGTTTGATTTCTATTTTCTTGTATTCCACGTTTGACATTGGTGTTGTTGAATATTTTATTTCAGTGAGATGATTGATGGTTGTCGTGCATTGTTATCTATTGGGACAGTTACTACTCCTGTTGTCTTTGACCGACTCTTGCAATCATTAAGGTCTTTGACGTCCGACCCCTTTTTTTTTGGAAATTAAAAACCATTTGGTGATTCCTTTATCATAAAGTAGTTGTTCTTTCTGTTTCTTCAGGCCCTTTGGCACTCTTACACTCTTATCTATGTTAATGGGTGAAGTTGTCAAAGTATTAATGGCGAATATTACTGATGATGAGACCTGGAGCTATGAGGCACGCGATATCTTGCTAGATACCTGGACCACACTCCTTGCTGTGAGTACGGTTAATACCTATTTGACTACTGCTGCATATATGTATTAATCATTCATTGCTGTATTCATGATACTCTATGGCCATATGTGGCTCTTTTTGGGGTGCTTTGGGCATTTGGTTTCTGATCGTCAAGGTATTTAGACCAATTATCGTTTTTGCCAACAAATTTTATGTTCGAGAGTATAGAAGAATGATACATTTTAAAGTTAATTGCGTCTTATGAGATACTAGTGGGCACTATTTGACCAAGGGTTGTGATGACTCTTGCCAGTCAATGGATGGTTCTGGGGGTAATGCGTGGCTACCACCTGAGGGGATGCATGCTGCAGCTAGTCTCTTTTCATTGATTGTGGAATCTGAACTAAAAGGTAACGATTTCCAGACTTTTGACCTCTGATTTACAACTTTTGTTGGTCTGGAACTCTTTTCTTTATCAAATCTATATGCCTGATGAAATTTTGTTTCTCTAGTGGCATCTGCGTCAGCTACAACTGAAGACGATGCTGACTGCCTGGCTTCTGTATCTGGTGAGCAGAAGAAATGCTATAATTTCCTGGCTATTGATCTAGTTTTTTTGTGCAGCCAGTCTTAGAGGGCAGGTTTTGTGCTATTCTTTGTTCGGAATTTAATATCATGTTCTGGCAGCTATGGACGAAAGACTAGGCTCTTATGCTCTCATTGCAAGGGCAGCAGTCGATGCTACAATTCCATTTTTAGCAAAAATTTTCTCTGATCGTGTTGCACGCCTCCATCAGGTGCTCTTGATCGACCTTTCTTTAGAATATAATTGAAAGTAACAGTCTTTCATCTACTAGTCCTTCTCTTCCTTTTTTCTCTGAGCTATTTATGCCTTTTGTTGTTAACATGTCAATGTATAGATCTACATCAAAGCTTTTTTTGCAATTGATTAGACCTATGTCTGAGTTGCATTAGTTTTTTTTTCTTTCTAGTGTGCACGAGTTTTCTGATGTGTCCTGAGTGGTTGCTTTTACTCACCTTAATCTACCTGTTTTAGGGCAGGGGCACTGTTGATCCGACTGAAACCTTGGAAGAGGTCTACTCTTTGCTGCTAATAATCGGTCATGTACTTGCAGATGAAGGGGAAGGGGAGACGGCCCTGGTATTTCTTTTCCTTTCCTTCCTTTTTGATGTAATCACAAAAAGAAAGATTGCTGACAAGCTTTCCTTCCGTTAATTTTTCCTGTATCTTGGATTTCAATTTATATTTTCCTTCCTTTTTCATATTTTACTGGTATCCGGTATTCCGAATGCCTTTACCTATCAAACAATACTCACACTTTTCCAATTGAAAAATAAGAAACCTATTACCACAGATTTCAATTTCAAACGGATGGATCTTGAGACTACCCTTTTTTCTTGATTAGTATATGGATGGAAGTCCATGTAGTATCTATCAGTCTTATCAGTAGTTGCACTAGGCCTGTTATAATTTTGTTTTTTAACTTAATAATTCTTCCCAAGAGTGATTATGAGATAATGTTATCAACAACCAGGTTCCTGATGCCTTGCAATCTCATTTTGTGGATGTTGTAGAGGCAGACAACCACCCTGTCGTGGTACTCTCAAGGTAAGCTTGAGTAAAAGCCTTTCCCGACTGAGCAGATGAGTGAACTTGAATAATTTGATATGCTTTAGTTTTCTTGTGATTCTAAAATTAAACCGTTTCTAGGTATTTATATGTTAGTCTTGAACTTTTCTTGAGATACTAGTGGCATACTAATATACAAATTATGTACAGAATTTTTCACAGAGCAGTAGCTACTCATGTACATAGTCAATGTACTTCTGATTGTATTTTTTTTTTTATTGTAGCTCAATTATAAAATTCGCCGAGCAATGTTTGGATGCAGAAATGAGATCATCAATCTTTAGTCCTCGGCTAATGGAGGTATATTTTGTTTTCTAATTCCTGAATTGGATAAAAAATTTACCTGTTTCAAATTCCCGGATTCAAATGCATTAAGAGAAGAAAGTTATTGCAGTTTGGTACCTTTGTCCTATTTATTGATTGGAGAAACATATGTAGGCAGTCATATGGTTCCTTGCAAGATGGTCTTTCACATATCTAATGCTCGTTGAAGATTGCAATTTGGGTAGCAACCAGCTTCAGTCTCTACCTTCCAGAACATGTTTATTCACGTTTTTCAACGAACACAATCAGGGGAAGTTTGTCCTTGATATAATTGTCCGGATCTGCTTGACATCGCTCATGTCGTACCCTGGTGAAAAGGATTTGCAGGTAGTAATCTTCTGTCCTTCTATAAATTTTGATAACTAATGGACTTTAGGCCAGGGAATCCAATTAGCTATAGCAAGATTTCTTTTAGGGTTTAATGTGAATTTTCTTATAAGCTATGGTTATAACTGTAGGCTACTTTACTCGCATTTCTTCAAGAATGGTATTCTCCTAATCTTTTTTTTTCGCCCTCTGCAGGAGTTAACATGTTTTCAGTTACTGCATGCACTTGTTCGAAGAAGAAATATTTGTTTTCACCTTCTATCACTGGTGAGTTCAGAAACTCGCCATAGTAAGGTGTAGTGAGGCCTATTTCTGTATATTGCTTTGTTTCCAATACAAATGACATTTCTTAACTTCGTCCTTTGCTCCTCTATTAGTTTTTACCACATTTTTTTTTAGAATCCACAATCATTTCTCTTTGCGTGAAATGGCTGCTAGAAAAGCTGCTTTACTGGAAGTCACTCTGCTTATTTCATTGTTATCCTATAGGAAAAAAGCCTTTTCCTTAGAATTCTTGTAGATAAACTTATTCCTGTGTTTTTTTAGTAACTAACTCTTTATGCAAAACGTTCAGGACTCCTGGCGTAACCTGGCAAATGCTTTTGCAAATGACAAAACATTGTTCTTACTAAATAGTGTTAGTCAGGTATAGTTTCCTAAAGTTTGCATTTTGGCTCATTTATTCATACATGTTCTGTTTCTTGAAATGATGTTACTTTTATTCAGCGTTCATTGGCTCAAACGCTTGTTCTTTCTGCTTATGGAATGCAAAGTTCAGATGCATCAAATCAGTGAGTTACCAAAATCTGTGCACTTCTCTCACATCTTAACCTCAAATTTTACCTTATTTCTATTTTCAAAAAGATATGTGAAGGACCTCATGGCTCATATGACATCATCTTTAGTGGACTTGTCCAATAACAATGACCTCAAAAATCTGGCTCAACAACCTGATATCATTATGCTGGTGAGGAGGAAACACACGAGAAAACTTAGATTTTCTTATTGCTAAATCCTTATAAACAGAATTGGTCTTTCATATTTTGTGTTAGGTGAGTTGTGTGTTAGAGCGGCTTCGAGGAGCGGCAAGTGCTACTGAACCCCGGACACAGAGAGCAATATATGAGATGGGATTGTCTGTCATGAATCCGGTGCTCCGTCTTCTCGAGGTTTACAAACATGAGGTACCTTCAAGGCGCAAATATAATGATCACAGTGAAGTCTATATACTTGACACGTTACTATACTCTACCTGACTTTAAGATCCTTGTGATTGGGTTTTGATCCATTATGGTTAGAAAAACCCCTAATTTTTTGTATTGCTTAGTCTGCAGTAATATATCTACTTCTTAAATTTGTCGTGGATTGGGTGGATGGGCAATTATCATACCTAGAGGCTCATGAAACAGCTGTGGTTATTAATTTTTGCATGAGTCTTCTACAAATATATTCGTCACACAATATTGGGAAGGTAAATCTGTCCCCCTGTCTCTTCCTTACTTCTCTGTTCAGACTGAGCGTCATTGATTGAAAGCAGACGAGAGAAGTTTTTGTGGACCCTCACTTACACTTACTTTTTTCCACCTCAGATATCATTGTCTCTTTCGAATACCTTGCTTAATGAAGCGAAAACCGAAAAGTACAAGGATTTACGAGCTCTGCTTCAGCTACTTTCCCATCTATGCTCAAAAGATATGGTAAACGTTCTTGCTTGCACATACTGCAGAAACTGTAACACATTCGCTAGTATTCCTTATCTTCTAACAACTGGTACTACCTTTTGCAGGTTGATTTTTCATCTGACAGTATTGAGACACAGAGCACGAATATATCCCAGGTAAAATCAAGTTAATTATAATGATGAATTCTACAAGAATGGTTTGTGTAATTCTTTGAACTTACAGGTGGTGTACTTTGGTCTCCATATAATCACGCCACTTATAACTTTGGAACTCCTCAAATACCCCAAGCTTTGTTTCGACGTAAGGCTTTGCATCTACCATTGACCAAACCTCTCTCGTATACTTTTACTGTTATAACTTTCACTTAGTGATCAAATTCTGCAGTACTTCTCGCTCATTTCACATATGCTTGAGGTTTACCCTGAGACGTTGGCACAGCTCAACAATGACGCATTTAGCCATGTACTTACAACAGTTGACTTTGGTCTTCATCAGCAGGTGAAGTAAAATCTTCTTCTCGGAGATAACAAGCAAATCCATTTTGCTCTTGTTTTTCATCAATGTTATAGCAAATCTATTTATTGATATGCTCATCAGGATGTTGATATAGTCACAATGTGCCTTAGAGCTCTGAAAGCTCTTGCTTCATATCACTACAAAGAGAAAAATGCTGGTAACTCGGGTTTGGGCTCACACGCTGCTGGACACACAGATCCAAATGGAGTATTCCATGAAGGAGTACTGAGTCGATTCCTTCGTACATTGCTCCACTTCCTTCTTTTTGAGGATTACAGGTACTAAACTCTGTTCACCAAAATCACTCAAAAAGCGCTCTCTCTCTCTCTCTAATGGGTTGCTTAAAGTGTTTTTACTGGTTTCTTGTTACAGTCCCGACCTAGTCAGTACAGCAGCAGATTCCTTGTTCCCTCTTATTCTCTGTGAACCAAACCTTTACCAGGTCGGTATTTATTCTTCTGTCATAAAAACGTAAACTGAGCTTCTATGTCTTAAACTGCAGTAACCCACAATATGTGTTACCTCTCTAGGGATTGGGCAACGAACTGATTGAGAAGCAGGCGAATCCGAACTTCAAAATTAGGTTAGCAAACGCGCTTCAGTTGCTCACGACATCAAACCAGCTATCCTCATCCTTGGATCGTCTCAACTACCAAAGATTCAGAAAGAACCTCAACAACTTCCTTGTTGAAGTTTGTGGGTTTCTGAAAACAAGGTGACCCAATTTTAGACAAGCGGATTGATAAGTGTGTTATTTTCGGAGATTAAGTACAGTCTGTATATCTCCTTTTCCTTAATAGACTTGATACCAAAATATATTTGGTCACCTTTTTTCACTTTATCGTATTAGCAACTTCAACGAGATCGTTTTATTCTCAGGTAAAAAAAATTTCTTTTGTTATTTGCCAAGTAGCATTAATTTTGAAACCATATAAATTTTATACCATATATCCCAAATTAATATTGAATGCATAGAAATGTTATTTGGTAAGAATTACAAAACAAGTAAGAATGGGCTATCACAAGCCCAACAGATAATGGATGGAATGAGCTGGTCCACTTGGTGTGGTTGTTGGAAGATCGTCTAGGGTTCATTTTTGATGGAAAAAACTTGAAGCTCTGTTCCTGATCAATCTATTGAGGAGATTTGTAATATGTTGTTTCTCTCTGTCCTGATGCCATGTAGTAATTTATCAGGTTCTCATCAGATCTAGTGTCCCTTCCCAATCACGATTCACTCTTATGCTTAATCTTCTTCTCAGGCTCGCCATACACTACAAGAGAATGAGCATTCAAAAATCAAGTGATTTCTGAATTTTTTTTTTTTTTTTTTTTTTTTGCTATTATTAATATTTTATCTTGACTTGCAATTATATTTGATGGTATCTTATTTGGTTTGGTTTAATCAACGTCACATTCTTAATTAACTTGAGAAGCTTAACGTTAATTAAGAATTATGGACACAATGAAGTGGGCTGATATTTCAGTTTTAAGCCCAAGATGGGTTTGGGATTTATCTTCTGACACGTGGCACGGAGACGACAATTGTTTAAACAAAAGCTGAAAATAGACGTGGCTTTTAACAATTTTGAGAGACGTGGGACAGATTCTTGAGTTATTTGCCTAATTAATATTATTGTTAATTTTTCGAGAAAAAGTCACTAAATAATTATAATTACGAAACTTTCCAACAATGTTTTTGCAGTGGAATCTACTAACATTTAACTTGATACAAATACTGCTGACCATATAATGATAAAATATGCAATAAATCATCTTTAACCAAATTCACAAGTGTCAAGACTTTTTAAAATTTCCACTTTGATTTGACTATCCATAGTTAATAAGTAAATAATACAAGCAAAAATAGGGCCTCTATCTTGGAGCATAGAAATAAATGTCAATAATATTTGACTAGCATAAATGAAAAAGCAATTAATAAATTGAGTAAATTTGAAATAAATGTCAATAATATTTGACTAGCATAAATGAAAAAGCAATGAATAGATTGAGTAAATTTGAGATTTTTCAAGACCACGAGTCACGAGAGATATTATATAAGTGGAGTAGTGGAGCCTTTCTTTTAAGATCCAAAAATAATTAACTTCGTCTTTTTATTCCAAATTGATTTTATACAAAAAAAAAAAAAAAAATCACCATCCATGGGTATCTCTAAAACTACAATGCCTTTTGCTCTTCTGGTCATATTAGCAGTTTCAGTGTGCAACCAGATTGTTTTGGCATCAGGTATATTTGATTTTGCTTTCATGATTATATGCAAATTAGTATTGATCGATTTAAAAAACCTACTACAAAAAAAAAAAAAAAAAAACCTTTTGTTTGGACATGTTATATATCTATATATACTTACATGTAGTTTGATAATTTCTTATGGGTTTGTGTATAGGTGCGGAGATCAAAGACATTCCATATGACCATTGCTCTACTCCTTGTTCGACAGAAAAATATGGATCGCATGAATGCTTCGAAGACTGTATTGAACGTGGGTTTGCACATGGAGATTGTGCAAACCGAACTCCCAAAGATCCTATTTTATGTTGTTGCTACAACTGAGAACAAAAAAAAACTGTTATCTCTCTAATATTAAAGCGATTCAAACGTTGCATTTATGTTTTTCTAGCATTGGCTTTAGATACAAATTATAATCATGTTGTTAAGTACTAAATGCAACGAAATAAAACAAATTATCTTTAATATGTGTCTTTTTATCAAACATTAAAATATATATATAACAGATGAATAACTTGGGATGTTGATGTTCCGCGGATCTTGACGGATTTAGATTCCAACTCATGTGTTTTAGTTTTAGATCTGAATAATTATTGTTCGGATCTAAATTTTTGGATAACCGATCCGTTTCCACCCTCATGTAATGGATATTTTCATACTTTCTCAGTTTCTTGTATATTATGTTTTCTATTTTTTTTTAAAACAAATACTATTGGTCCAGTTTTGTAAGAAGCCCAAAAACACATGAGTTGGAATCTAATTGGTAAGACTTAAAAGGCCAATAAGAATGGGCTATGACAAGCACAAAAGAGAAGGGATGGAATGAGTTGGCCCGTAGCAACAGAAGATCGTCTAGGTTTCATTTTTCATCCAGTTTGCCATTGGCACTGTTGCTGATCAGTCTATGAATTTGGTTGAGGAGATTAACGACCGATGTAATCTGTTGTTTCCAGATGGTGTAAACTGTGCCTTGCCATGTCGTAATTTCTCATGTCTCATTTATACGGTACCTATCTTTGAACCAGAAATCTCAAATTTTTGATAGACAAGATCTCTCATCTTGATTAGTTTCTTAGTCATCCCTCAGAATTTTTGCTCCCTGAAGGTTTCTCAGTACAAAGTGTCTCAGAGGTTCATATTTGCATTTCTATTCATTAAATTGAATTTCTGTTTGGTTTTGCTATGAAATATTAGATTTGCGTTTGTCAAATTTGTTGAGTTATGGTCTCTAAAGAAGTTTCCCTGTTTTAGATCCTCCATGAACATATTAAATGATGGATTCTGACTTGGTATTGTCCAGATTCTTGTTATCCTGAGAGAGGGTAGAAGAGGATGCAGTCAAATATCTCAATCAAGAGTTATACCAGGAAACTGATAAGCTTAGTGTCTCTTTCCCCACTCTGTAATCTCCTTGTACATGTGCAAAGTACATATTTTCACATCAAACTTTTGTTTAAGGATTATATAATGGAACGGTAAAAACTTTTAACTATCCTTTATTTCTATAATCCATCAGTGGGAGGTTTAGTGAATATCCCATTCGTGAGGAATCAGAACACGACAACAAAAGTACCTGGAAGCAGTCTACTTTTGGAGGATATATGTTTATATTTATTCTCAGATTTTTAAATCAATGTTTTCATTTTGACTTCACGTGTCTCATGTCTCACTTGAAATATGCAGTGTTTAAACAAACTCATAAATATTTCTTACATATAGACACACTCAAACATCAAACTCGGAAACTAAAATACACTCATCATATCTAAAAGAAGAAAACTAAACAGACCAAACCAAAGGAAACAACTACAGGAGAAACAGAAGCTATTGGTCCGGGGACAGCTCTCGAACGCATAGGCCCAGGTCCGCCAAAAAAGAAGTGGTTACCGCATTGCTTGTTGTGCCACTTCTTTACTGTATAAAACTCGGGGTAATCTGCTCCTACTCCAAAGTCTTGAACCGGCTCAAGAGTGTAGTTGTCCTCGGCCACTTTGATATTGCACAAATAGGCCGCTTTAGTAAACCCTTTGTCAGCAAACTCACCCGAACCCATCTGGGCATTTGTGTTCACGCCAGAAATGTTTCTGTAGAAGACTTCCCCGCCCCATTCAACTTTGTCTGCGTGATCGGACAGAAGTGGAAATATTGCCGCCGGCCAATACCCGACCGGCACGACGACATCAAGGCCCAAACCCAACCACCAGTTCCCGGTTATCTGATCCTGCATTTGTTTATTTAGTAACAAAAACATAACATTCATTATGAATGGTGATATCGAATTGAGTGCCTCCAAATGTAGAAGTCCGAATAATCGCAGCTTCAAGGACGACGGTGTTGCTTGTGTGTATAAACCCACGGCAGTCTGTGCTGTAACATCCTGTCTTGTTATATCCATCTATCTGCATAAATTTTGTGCATTTTGTTATTTCTTTCTTTCCCACATTTATCATTTGTTTTTTTTTTATTCTGATGTTATAATTTAGATTGTGATTGGAAAAAAAAAGCTGTAGTTGAATTCTTTTATAAGTTTCATTCAGTCAGATCTTACTTTATGATATAAACATTTATTGATTAGTTGTTTTTTTAATAAAAGCTACTTATTTTCAAAATTAATGATAAAACTAACACATGTTTTCATACGTTGTGTTGCCTTTTTTTTTAATACGTACAACATATAAAAATCAAGTCATATAACTATAATTTACCATTATCTTTTTTTTTTGTCAAATAATTTACAATTATCATAACAATAAATTCAAAGTTTATAATGTTATGAAATATTTATCATTATGGGCCAGTATGTGATTTGGGCCTCGAACATTTGGGCCACATGGCATCACCCTCATTTGTTTTTTCTCAGGCATTAAATAGAAAAACTTTTTCGAAAAAAATCTATTGTAACAGTAACTAAAGTCCCCAGTCCTCTAACTAATATTTGCCTAATAATACATCTTACCGGACATATATATATACCCGACGTATATGATATTAGTCAATTTTTACTCCAAGTTATGGTATATCAGTAATAATATAGACTATTAAAGTTATAAGTTTATAATAGTTATAAAATGAATACTTGCAAATATCAAATTGACAGGGAGATAGAATACCGTCCAATACGTAAACAATCTGGGTTGATTGTCATGATATTTCGATGGATAAACCTAAAACAGAAATCAAAATAATGTTATTGTTTACATATATAATTTTTGATTATATATTTTTAAAATAATAACAAATAAAATAAAATAAAAATGTTAACATTTAAAACGAACCTGCCAACCCGCCTCAATGGTGTTGATATCCGCAGTTTCGTATGATCCGGCTGCGAGCCAAATTTGGGATAGACTAAAGTCGCCACTTGCTTCTACTATCGGGTCCCAAACGTTGAATGTGGCTCTCGTTCCAAAAATCTTCCGTTGGTTTTGTATATATCCGATTGCGTACTAATTTTTCCATTCATAATATATATATATATATATATATTAAATATTTGAAATAAAAAATTTTTAAATTATATAAGTTGTATACCTTATGTCCCTTTGTTGCATTGACGACGACTTCATGCACTTTTGGATGATATTTTTGTTCAATAGTCTTTTTCTGATCTAAGTTTCGCCGTATCGCAATCGTTCCCGCTGGACATATCATTCCGGTCGTATGCCACACTTGCCAGGTCTCTCCCACTTCTTTTCCCAATCGTTGCATTCCAGTAGGAAACATCTACATATATATTGTTTATTAAAAAATTAATATTAATAATTTTGAATTGGTATATAGCATAGTAATTCATTATGGATTTTTACATACTTTAGAAAATAAAATAAAATTGAGTTTAGAAAGAAAGAAAATACCTGAAGTTTGTGATCTTTTAAGAGGGGATGGCTCAGAGATAACTGTTCATCTATGTTGACACACTCGATCACGTCTCCGTCAGGACTCTGTCATATTTCACACACACACAAAAGAGTAAGATATATGTATAAGTTAACTACATTTGTTTTCACAAAGTTTAATATGTACTTACATTGATCGTAAGAACTGGCGTTCTGCTAATCGAGACGCCAATGAAGCTGATCATTACCAATATGCATATCAACAACATATCTTCCACTATATCGGAAAAATCACATCAATAACGTACATAGAACGATAATTAAGAAACAAAAAAGAACAAAAAAGCAGAATCTTACTTATATTGAAGAGAGGGGTGAATTTCAGAGCTTAATTAATTGAAGATTTGAAAGTGATTCGCAAATTGTATTAATGTTGAGACTTGAGAGAGAGATGGTGCATCTATGCATTTATAATCACAAGTTTCCATTTAAAACACTGTTTTGTGTTTTTTGCTATTTTCATTGTTAAAATAGCGATCATCGTAAAACAAACCAAAAAGCCAAATTGACGTAATTCAAAGATTACTTTACATTATACAAATCTCAAATAATTTAAAGAAATAGATTCATGTTTAATTATTTTTTCTTCATCAAACGGCAATCTGAGTTCTAATTTAATTGGTTAATAGAATCACGTTTATTTATCAAAAAAACAAAAAAAAAATAGATTCACGTTTAAAATCCCTAAGAGAGATCAATGCTTACAGTTCAGATTTTAAGATTTCCTTAGAGAGATTTGAATTTGCAGAACTATTTTTAGGGCCTCGAAAGTGACACGTATTGTATTAGGGACCTCTATTGTATTATTGCAAAAGTGACCCGCATGTGGTAGATGTTGACGTCGTTGGTTTTCTTGCCCTAGTTCCATTTCCTCTCTCTTTTTGAACTTCGGGTTATTATCAACTCTTAATTTAGTTATACAACCAAATAATAATGCATGTTAAATGAAATGAATTTACATCATTTTTCTTATAATAGGTCCTTAATTCAAACCTTTATGCTTGTCTTGTGATATGCTCCGAGTCAGACCACTTGACTAGTTGGCTGTAATAATGGATGTTGGAGGTGGGTTTAGCATACCCCCACAAATCAGTTTGGTCCATTAATCGTCCAGACTCATGTATGAATTAAAACCTAACAAGCCAATCGATTTGGCTACGCGTCAGTTCGGGCATCGGGCTTAAGACAACTCCACCGAAAGCGGGACGAGCGACCTGAAGGCGCGATACAAGGCCGAAATCTGACAGTTTAAATCTTTAATATAAATACTCTCACCTCATTTATTGAGAAGCGGAGAACAAAAGAAAATACATAAACTCTTCTATCTCCATTATCTTCCGGAACTATCTTATTTATCGAACTGAAATTTTACAAGTTAACCCAACCTGATTATTATACCGAGCTCTATTCTATACAACGAAAATCTTGACCTATCTTAAATAAATTTGTTGTGATCTTATCCTTAAAAAATGAAAGATGTGGTAGATCGAACTTATTGTGGAAACACATTTTCTTAAGGTAAACACCACCTGTTTGGCCTAAACATAGCAACTAAAATAAAATTATTCATTTTCCCATATTTTAATGTAATAGGTTCATGGTTAATTTAAAGCTTTTTAAGACAATATAAATAAAAGAGATAATCTAATTGAGGTAATAGAGTTTCTGTTTATAAATTTAATCGAAGCCTTTTTCCATACATATACATAACTCCCACGTAAATGTGTGTACATATAACATATGTGTCATTTTCAAGAAAGTGACAACTTACACAACAACCATAAACATGAAAAATTGAAGAGGGGTGAATTTCAGAGCTTAAGTGAAGATTTGAAACTGACACGCAAATTGTATTGTTGAGACTTGAGAGAGAGGGGTTAGATGTTAACGTTGTTCTTTACTTCTTTTTTTTCTTTTTCTGTTAATATGTTGCAGTTGACGATGTTGTTTCTATTTTCCTTTGTTAATCACACCAAACTTTAAACCCCTTTTATATATACCACTCAAATTATTGTTACATAATGTACGGTGTTTAGGAAATCAAGTGGCTCTTTCACGACATACTAATTAACATTAATCAAAAGAGGTTAAAAAATTCAGCAATCTTTTTCTAAAATAAACTTTTAGGGATACCGATAGATTCCATCTACAATCCAACGATTTATATTGCCTGATTAAATATGGTTTACATATGCATGCGTTAGGATAGGTAAGGTCTCGCTAACCATATATAGTTTTAGTTTTAAATTGGGGACTCATTAATAAAATGGTCTCGACAAATATCTTTTTAGGGAGTTTTTATAATTTACCCCATTTATACTATGAAATTTAAAATACATAACATCTGTTCTGAATTTTCTAAAAACTAACTAAACTTGCAATGATAATCAAATCAAAACTTTGCTTGGTAAAAAAACGAATGTTGTTAAGCTTTACTATATATATTTTATCTTTAACTTTCGTCACAACTACTCTATTTTTATTACAATGCGTTTGTGTTTTTTCATCGAAGTGTCTTTTTTTTTTTTTTTTTTTGTCAACCATCCGCGTCAGCGTGACTACGTTTGCGACAGCACTAAGACATTTCTTTTGAAATATCTTTTTCTTTTTTTCTTTTGGATGGCATACTTTCGAAATATCATTTAGCTAGATGAATTAATTGTGAAATTAAACAATGTTGTCATATATGATTTTCTTATTCGCAAAAAAAGCACGTTATCATAGTGTTATTTATCTAAATAACTTGTCATTTCATTGACGAGAGGAAACAAACATGTTATTTATTCAATAACATTTTAAGTGAACGTTAATTGGAAACATCCATTTTTGTCGTTTTTTCCAAAAAAAAAAAAAAAAAAAAAAAAAAACACACCAATAAAAATGTTTATTGGGATTTAGTATAGGGTAATATCTTTTGATATTATTTTCTAGCTCTTTTTTGTTCGAAACTAACAATAGATATTGTGAAACCAATTTGAAAACTAGCGAGCATCGTATAACAAATCAAAAAGTCAAATTGTTGTAGTTCAAAGATTAATTTACATTATACAAATCCCAAATAATTCTAAGAAATAGATTCAAGTTTAGTTATTTTTTTCTTTATAAAACGGCAATCTGAATTCTCTTCTGTTTAATTGGCTAATATCACAAGTAAAACAAAAAAAAAAACAAAACAAAATAGAAGTACAAACATTCCCTTGCTTTTTTCTTCTCATGTACGCCTTAATGCGATTGAATCATCACTTGTGAAGTATGCTCTTCTTCACTGTCTTTTGCTTCTTATTGCTGTGATGCTGCATTTACAATTAAAAGCTCAAAATCAAGAATTAGTTACTCACCAAAGAAAAATTCTTTGAAAATTTATCAAACCATCCACCTTTTGTCTTTCTGCAGCTTCCTGGTCTGTCCTCTCTTTCCAGCTGCTCTTTCTTAGTTTTATCGGACGGTTTCCAACATATTTACCTGTGTATTCATATGAAATCAATGAACTAAAAAAAGAATGTTCAATGGCAGTGATTATGAAACAGAATCATATAACAAGTTTTGAGAAAACCAGTGAAATAAGATGTCAAAATGAAGCAACACATCAAACGGATACTAAAACCAAATGCTTACCGTTCATTTCTTTTAGGGCTGCAGCTAGATCCGCAGGATTTGAGAAACTCACAAACCCATAACCCTTGGTTTTACCAGTTCGCTTATCTCTTATGACCTGTCATGGTAGATAAGATTCTTATTTTCTGTAAAAGCTTTGATCACAAAATTCACTCTGAATATTAAGGTCAACCATGTTCTGTAAGTACTACATTCTAGGTTTGCAAATGCATCACACAGTTAACCTTTTTAGCATTCTAACCAACCAGAGGGAACAAAAATACTACAATGACATGACTAATTTCTGTTCATACGAAACCAGGTATGAATCATCATCATCAAAAAACCCGAAAATGAGGAGAGAAATAAACATTTACCTTGGCCATATTGAAGGTGGGAAATCGAGTAAATGCCTTGGAAAGAACATCATCATTCACTTCATTCCCAAGATCACCACAGAACAGACGATAGTCATCTGGCAAATGCGGAACAGAGACTTGTAACTTGTAAGGAATTCATTATAACCAAAAGAGCAAAGAACATCCAAAAAACTATCTATGAACAATCAGCAAACTCAACGGAAAGAGCAGTGCTTACTTTCTGGCCATTCTGAAAGAGTAGGATCCTCCCAAGACTGTCCAGCAGCTTTACGAGGAATGGCTCTCTTTTTAGTTTCCGCTTTGTGTTCGGTTTCGCTACTTGCCAAGGCGGCTTTCACATTCTCAAGCGCTTCTGGTGTGATGGTCTGTGCATCTCTCTGGAACAATTGATGTGCCTGCCAATAAATACAACCAAATCAAACATCTTACAGATACCAATCAGTCTACCTTAAGCAAAAATTTCGAAGAAAACACACAAAACAAGTAAAACCAAACCCAAAGAACCAAGCGTTAGCTATAACACATGTGAGATCCTGTAATTGGTAGATTTCATAAAGACTCAAGCTTTCCGTGACAAGCATCACACAGTCATAATGGGAAAATTCAATCTCACCAACTTGAAGAAAAAAAAAAAAAAAAAAACCTAAAATGAAAGCAGAGGGATCTCGAAAACCCTATTTCGAACCCGGAATCTAAAATCCACAAAAACGCTATGAATCAATACTACGGATTTTAAAACCCACTAACCTGCTGGTACTGAGGGTAAGCGTAGACGGCAGGAACAGCCCCAACAGGCTGCGGATAGACCGTAGCTCCGGGAATTGGTGCTACCGGCGCCGGAAGAACAGGCGAAGGCGCCGCGTAGGGTTGTGGAGGCTGGTACGGCGCGGAATAGTACGAATTAGCTGAGTATGTGGACTGAGACGTTGAAGACGATGAAGAAGAAGCAGAAGACGGCGGGATTGACATCGGAGAGGAACGCCGAATCGTAATCGGGAAGAGAATCGACGTCAATACTTGTTTTTTATTTTTTCTCCCCAAAAAAATTGGAAAATTCGAGAAAATGAGTTTTTGTAATGTATGGGCCGAGCCCATTAGTCTCTTCATAAAATCAATACAAATGATTGGTCCACTAAAAAGATTTCAAAATGTAGCCTAAGCTTATAACTAGGAAATCTTGGATGATCAGGAAGTAAATTAGACAGATTTTATTACCAACCATTTTATTTGTTCTTGTTGGTTTCAATGAAAAATTCTGAAAAGACTTAAGTGGTACCAAGAAAAATATGGTCAATAATCCAAAATTGTAGTCGCATTAAAATTTATGTTGGCAAGTACCATAGTGTATATACGATTCTGTTCGAACGTACAAGAGTCTGAAAGAAATAATCCAAGTAGATCTAAAAGACTATATAACGAGGTCCCTCCCAAATAGGGAAAACCCACAAGTGGTGCTTAATACTTCCAACAAAGTTTAATGCTATTTTCTTACACTTACAGCTATAAAGCCTACCTCGTACGGACTCATCAATTTCATTTTTCCACATGGCTTTCTTTTGTTTCCCCTAGCCGATCTGCGAATTATTGATTTCAAAATCTAGTTTAAGCAAATAATTACAATTATTCTTCTTTCTTTTTTTTTTCTTCTTCTCAAGTGATATAACTACGAATGTTTTGAAGTGAAAAATTCTGATAAATATTTAGGATCAGTATCCTATATTTTCCTCTTTGTATGTATATAAGAATGCGTTGCAGAGCTCAAATAACTAACTTCTAAAACCTTAGAGTTCTACATTTTTATTTTTCTCCATAGAATCTAGTTCCGCCGAAGCTCAAATGTACGAAAAGTTGGAGGTTTGGTCGGGATTATTTATCCATTTTTTCTAATTGTGCCTAATATATAATGGGAGCTAATTGATCTTAATTTAAAATCGGGGTTTTCATGACAAATAAGACAAAAAGCTTAGTGAAAATATGTGCACACATCAACATCTTACTGTTCACATAAACGTGTAAATAATCGTACAAGTAAAAAGTGCCAACGAAATAAGAAGTTCATGTGTGACCGCAAAACGGCAGGTAACTAACGCATTTGTTATCTGATACAAATACATTTTAAACAAAATGTTGACATTAACGTTGCTGAGTTTTAGAAAACAATGGAATTTATGTGTAAGAAAATTAAATATTCTAAAATTGTCAAATCGACGTTCGGCTAATAAGAAATTTGTCACAAAAATTGGCTGTCATCAATAATTGAAAAAATATGAACTTGTTTTGTCTTTTTGCAATTATTGATCCGTTTTAGATTTACCTTTAAACTTATATTTTGTGCGACGTTGATTAATTCTCTCTACACTCATGTTTAGTGAAGATCAAATAGTAAAATACACTCGTATGAATATATATGTAGAGTTGCTAGAAAAACAATTTATATTTGAATGAAATATAAACATTACCAAAAAAAAAAATACGCGATCAATCGCCAGAACAAGACTAGGAAACATAAAACCTATATTATTATTTTTGTAAAGTACTTCCAAACAAACGGTTTTTATTAAAATGATAGAAGCTTAGATAGGTTTTAGCCCAGGATCAAACGCCAAAGTGTGTATGTGTGTGTATTACAAACGGTAACTATACTGCTCATTACTTTCATGAATAATAATAGATTCATAAAACAGTCATTATTAATATATAAACGGATACTAAGCCGCTGAATAAATGACCAAACCTAGCAGTAGTCGTCATATGATATATATCGCTTAATGTTCAAGAACCCAAAAATTAAAATTTTCTACAGATAGTCAAAATCATTCTCAAGAATTTGGGTCCTTCTCTCTAAGATTCTAGATTCGAACGGTGCGTCTAAATTTATAAAAGGTTGATATTTCATCTGTACAACTGTGATACTCTATATATATATATACAAAAAGGCCTTGACATATTCAACGTAAGTTATGCACAACATGTATTAGCTGGCTCGATTAATACCAAATATATATAATCCAGGTTTAATATTCCATTTATTGGTCATGAGAATAGAGAAAACAATAGTCCAAGAAACAATAGATAAGAGTAGATAAAGAAAAGCAGGACACAAATACAAAGGTTGATACGAGCCTACATATATCGAAATTATAAGATATCATCGAGTTGCACCGTGATGGTAATTAGTCATCATAGACTGACCTAGCTGTTCCTGCGGCTGCGGCGGTTGTGGGGACTGCGACTGAGTTATTTGCTTGACCCTTTTCCTCTTCTTCTCGTAGCTAACGCCACGTGATTTAGCCTGGAAATCTCTAACCTCCCTGAGGAAAACCCTGACTGAACGTGAGCCAAAAGGACTAGTCTCGGGAGCACCACCGTTCTCCTCGTAGGCTGCACGGAGACGACCGATGAGGGCGTCAAGTGAGCCCCAAGCTTGACGGAGAGGACAAGGACAAGGAGCCGGAGGATTTGGGAGGCCAAAGAAGGCACAGTTTTGGTGGTGGACTTTTGTTTTTCCAAACTGGTCAAGGTTACGCATAAAGTCGAGGACGTGTGCGCCGCTGCAAGAGGCTAGAGAGAGCGGCGGGTGGTAGTTTCTTAGGTATTGGCAGAAAGTGTTCCAGTCACGGCGTTTCTGATTCTCATAGCGGCTAGAGGAAGGTGAAGAAGAGGAAGAAGAAGAAGTTTGAGTGGAGAGAGTGGTATTAGGGTTTTTGCTGTCGTGTTGTTGAGAGATCAAATCCATAGCTTTCTTGAAAAAGGATTTATTTATATATCTAAACTAGGGTTGGATAATTTAGGGTTTTAATCTTCTCTAGATTTTGAGTGATTTAGGGCAAAGATTAGGTTTTTAATTTTTTAAAAAAACAGTTAAAGAGATAGATAGAGAGAGGAGTTAGCTACAAAAAGGTAGATTCAGAGTTGTTCAAAAATGGTGAGGCAAAGAGAAAACAACCTGAAAAATAAGAATAGATATTTCTCTTCCTTCTTTGAAGATGAGAGATATAAGTGGAAGAGATCAAAAGTGGGATTCTTTGCTCTCTTTTTTTTCGCTTTTTTCTACTATTATTTTTCTGTGTTTTTTCTCTTGTCTACTATAGTGAGAAAAGATGGATAGAAAAATACGGACACAATTGTTCACATATATAGCTGCAAAAACATCATAAGGTCATTTATAGAGAAAGAGAAAGAAGATATGAGACACTTGAGAGTCATGAGACTGGTGATCAGAAATCATAAATTTTCCATTTAAGACACAAACAAGCAAAGGAAGAGATATAGGAGAAGGGGACTTGGTGTTACACATCGTGTAAAAAGGTAACTCCTATAGGTAAGAACAGACGTAGACCAACAATGGGTCAACTCGAGAAAGAGACACCAATTTTTTCATGATTTTTTTATTTTTTTTTATTTTTTTTGGGTCAGCATTTATCATGAGTTTTTTTTATCTGTCATTAATTTTTTCATTACCTTTTCTATAATCCGTTCGGACTAAAGTTCAAACTAGTGGCACATTGGAAATTTGGAATAACTATATATGTACATGTCATTTTCATTTAAAACATACATTCATCTTTTGACGTGCTATGTATTCCGTAATCTAGTATTTGCGCAGTATCAATTTTTATTTTTGCTATCATCCAAATTTAACAAAAATTTAATTATTTATTTAACTTATCACTTATGTTATGTTCATTCGTTTTTACACATGCGGTTAAAATCATTTGAATATTTAAAGAAAGCATCAAAATTAAAATTAAAATTAAAAAAGTGATTTGGCTAAAAGATGTGGTTGGCTTATGGTTCTAATCTAATTGGTTACCAAAATATACGATTCAGTTCAAGAAAAGAAATACGTAGTTAATTACTAATCTAACTTTTTGTTTTCGTGATCGATCTAAATTCGTAGAAAACGACCAACCTAATAACGTATTTTTCTCATGAAATCATGGTTTACTGAGATTTTGGGTTTAATTGTTTTCGCAATTGACGTAAGTGTTTGTTTAAGATATCAATTTCGACCGTTTTAAAAAAATCGCCAAAACATCTTTGATTCAATTGACTAAGAAATATGTAGAGCATTTTCGAAGATAATCCTCCACTAAAAGATCAAAAATTCAAACATACATATTTTCAAAATGTATGGTAAAACGTTTTGTATGTTTTTTTTTTGTTAATTCGTTTTTGTAATCTTTATATACACCGAAATTGTTTCTCTACTAGTGCTGGGATTGAAAAATGTATGTCTGAAAATGACATATTAAAAGCATTGGTGATTCGCTATAACTTGATTGAATTTCCCCATAAATTCTCGTTTTAATTGAGTGATAAATATACTTAAGGGACGCATATTGGCGTTTACGTGGAAGGCAAAACCTAATAGTAAAATGATTTGATGTCTACATCACGTTACTGGACAACACGTTTTTCATTGCTTTTGATTTAAATCTTTTGCTTGTTTGATTCGTTCATTTATTTATTTGTCTATTTCAATTGTTTGAAAAGATGTTCCCACAGATGCTCGTGGCGACGTGGGCCAATGATATAATTCAGTTATTTCATTCTCAATCTTATTTTTCAAAATATATTTCAGAAAATGAGATTAAAACAATACATTTTTTTAATGAAATACTCAAATAACAATATTTGTTTTACTTCACCTTTTTTTTATCACTTACAACAAAAAACACTGTATTGTTTTGGTAGTTTGCGAGGTATGTAAAAGTGAATTTCTCGTGATTGAAAATCATGTTTGATTTACATATTCATATAAAAAGAAGCACGATTTATAAGTTCAGTTAAACGGAAGTGTTGAATCATTATCACTGGAAAATTAGCTATGTTTTATTTTTAAAGATTACCATCAAACTAAAAAAATATATATATATATTGCAAACTTTTGTTTTAAATTTATATTTGTAATTTTATTTTCACATAAGAATCATCTAAATATGTGGGTTGTCTGGGTAAATTCAGTCTGGTGGTTTCTTATTTCTTACTACTAGTTGAACTCAAATTAAATATTTCTGAAGGTAGTAGAATTATGATTATATACTAATATCAAAAAAAAAAAGTTGGAGGAGAAAAATAAATTAAAAGACATTTTCAATATAGTAGAATTCTGATATAAAACAAAATATCGTCTAATTCTTGATGAAAAGTTTTTTTTATTTGTAAACAAGAAAATAAATTAAAGTACTATCTTATACACTCCAACCCGTGAATTGAGTAATTAACTTAGAATCAAGGCTTTTCTTCTGGCACCGAGCTAAAACATTTTCTGAAATATATATAAAAACAATTAATCAAAAATGTAAAATAGCAAGGAAATTTAATATACAAAGTACATTGTCGGATTTTGAAAGGAAAGTACCTCAAAGCAAGATTTTACATATTCCACATCGACATCTGAGATCTGGTGATGTAGAACAATCCTTATTCTGTTAACCATAAACATAAACTCATAGTTACCGTTAATTACATCTGTTACTATCAAATTGTCCGGCCCATAAAAAACCATTTTTACGAAACTAAAACATACGGCCCATTAAGGCATACCCTTGTAAAATATGAATCGAGCTAAGAAAAAATGAGAGAAAGTCTGAATTAAAATTCAAAATGTAAATTAATTAGATACTTGTTATGAGTTTCAGCTTATATTAATGAAATCTTTTGGAAATTTATGAATATTAAGAAAAAAGTGAGAAGATTTTTTTAAAGAGCTGAATACTTCATTAATATGTTAATTAATCAGACGATGCATTTAATTTGGTATTTTTAATAATTATCATATCAAAGTCCGATATTATTCTGTGATTGGTACCTGAATGTAGCTTGAGGTATGACAAGCACACCGACATCTTCCAAACTCTTACATGCATCCTCTGCTCCAAATTTTGGATCTTCTGGTATATCTACGTATATCTGCGCGCGCACACATACGAGCTTGTTACAAATGAACACGACAAAAGTAAATCTTCAAACATTTGATTTTTAAAATGGATTCAACAAAAAAAAATCTATATAACATATTCTTGAACAAAAATATCTTCAACTTTACCATCTCAACAAAGAAGAAACCGGTCACTTAGTTTTAATCAATTTAGTCTGAATATAACCAATCATTCAATTTTACACTTACGATGTTAGTTTCCACAGCTGCGACGTTCACTCTTAACCTTTCAATCCGGTTCAGTCCTTCTGGTAATGTAGGAAGCCAAAAACCAAACATCCGGTTAGCACTCTCGCATTAAATTTGAGATTCCGGATACAAAATAACCGAACATCCGGGTAACAGTTACCTGCCAAGATCTTGGCTTTCTTGTGGTCATCCTCTAGCTTGGCGAAGTTTTCATGGAGAGCCACCAATGCAGCGGCGCAGAGCACGCCGATCTGTCTCATTCCTCCGCCTAATGTTTTCCTTAACCACCTTGCCTGCATTTCAACAAGTAATTACTTGAACCGGAATATATAAAAATTGCTACTTAACCGTGTCAATATGATTCTTAGCTACTTACTTTACTGATGAATTTTTTGCTTCCCACGATTACCGAACCGACCGGTGCACCTATGCCTTTTGATAAACAAATCTAGCCGCATCGAAGTGACCGGTTTAGGTTTCAACCGTACATAAATTTAAACGTTAGACAAAAACATTAGACCATAACGTTACATAGCAAGGTATTTATGAGAAGTCATATATACCGAGACCGAATCTGCGGCTTGAACAATCCTCTTCAGCGGAACTGCAAGTGCCTGCAAAATCAAAATCGAAAAGATGAACTTCAAAGCATTCACACGCATATGAGTAAAATATTTGGCAAAACGAATTATGTATTGAAATATATGTTTACTAACAATAGAAGCGTTAAAGATCCGAGCTCCGTCAATATGAAGCATCAAGCCATGTTTCTTGGCCAATTCTCCAACTTTGTCTATATATTCTATTGGCAGGCATCTACCTCCACAGCTGCCTCAATAAACTCCAATTTTGTCAAATCACAATGTCACAAAATTAAGCTTCAAAATTATGACCGTTCTAAACTTCTAAGAAATGTACAGTGACAACCCTATGACATAAACCGGTTAAACTACCAACATTTTTACTATACACTACAACAATTTCATTTTATATAACTAATTATAGTCCCCTAGATGAAACCTATACTAAATTAGATAATTCATTTTCGCAAAACATTCTTTGGTTAATACAACAGACACTTACTTTGCTTGAGTGTTCTCAAGACATATAAGCTTGGTAACCGGATAATGAAGATCTCCTTTCGGACTCCTCACGGCAGCTTCGATAGAACCAATCTCCATCGTACCGTCTTCTTCGTTCTTCACCGTCCTCGGATGCACTCCACCGAGGCTTGAAACGCCACCGTTTTCATATATATGAATGTGAGAGTCATCTCCAAGAATCACCTCACTCCCTCTCTCATCACAATGGACTAACACGCTTATCAGATTCCCCATTGTCCCCGACGGAACAAACATCGCCGCCTCTTTTCCGGCGATCTCCGCCACTTCTTTCTCCAAACGCAAGGCGGTTGGATCGTTCCCCAAAACGTCGTCGTCTACTTCCGCGTTTGCCATCGCTGAACGCATTGACTCAGTTGGTTTAGTCACCGTGTCGGACCGGAGATCCACTGTTCTAACTGTAGTTAGGGTTACCATATTCTTGATTTGGCTACCAAAAGATTAAATAAAATATAAAAGATCCTCTTAGCACTTTAGAATTGGAGTCGAATAAATAATATAAATACCGGATAATTTGAGGTTTAATTAATCATACCAAGATTCTCTTCTGTTAGACTATGTTTTTTTTTTTTTTTTTTTGGTGAAGAGATTATAAGAGATTTGTTTCGAGTGACTGAAAAGGCAGGGAGAGTGAGTGATCTAATCAATTACGAATTGGCTAAAGGGAATCTTAGAGAAATGTAGTCAGTCCAACCAAATAAATGTTGGTAGCATAATGACAAATTGGTGAAGTTTCCGTTACATTTCTACCTACTTTCTTATTTTATTGCACTACCTTTTTTTTTGTTTGACGTTTCTATTTAGCTTTTTATATAAAAGTTAACAAAAAACAGTAATGATAATTTAAAAAAGCTGTGATATAAAAGTTACAGATGTATTAAATTAATTTTAAAAAAAAACATTAACGTTCCATCACGAACGGTTTTGGTTTTCACCAGTTCTCTTATTTCGTTGAAAGATAATTTATAATACACATCTATGTTATTCTTATTCGACGAATGTGTTATGTGTATGCGTGGGATATTTGGAAAATCTGATCGCGGCATCCCAATAAGCAATGCAATAGCTAAACTATACTCGTATAAAATTCGCATCCTCCAAATCCATCTCATATTTTATCAAGATGATTACATAAATACGCTGACTAATGAGAGTGAGACATGTGTTTATTTTGTCAGCACAAGATCGAGACATGTATAGTCCCTACATACGTCATCAAGTATCAATCAGTTATGTTGTGATTGGCGATGGCATATTTTTTTTATCATGCCGGAATGCTTTCCGATAAAGTTAGGTATAGTATCTTTCATAAAAAAATAAAATAAAAAAAACAAAGATAAAGATAATAAAGGTATCTATGAATACGTTTACATGACAAAAAGAAAACAAACAAAATGAATATTCTTTTCCCATTTTTTTTTGTTTTTAAATCTACAATATAGTAGCAACTCCATTATTAAATCTAAAATATTGAGTCTTTCGGTCAATTGTTTTTTCTTTTTCATATTCATTATAATGGTAGGTAGTAATTCGCGGTGTGCAGCGCAAAAAAATATATACTTCATACTTTGTTAATTTATATTATCATAGATTATTATTAGTCTTGCAAATTAAATTTATTTTATATTTTAAATATCTCATTTATTATTATTATATATAGTTTGTGTCCTGTTAATTAAAATTACTAATATACAAATTTATTTAATAATTTAAATTATAATATAATTTTATAATAAAATTGAGTAGTGTTATGTATATATTTTTACATTATTCAAAATATATAACTGCTTTATTTACTTCAATATATCAGTTATTATCAATGATTAAAAATTTGATATGAAACCCATCATGATCTGTCTTGATCCATCTTTATATACTATGACTCTTCTTGATCCGTCCAGATCCATTGTAAAAATTAAAATATTTGAATATTCGAATAATTTAAAATTGGATGATAACAAATTTAATTTTAATTATCATTCATAACAAATAAGAGAGAGAGAGTGTGTGAGTTTTTTTTTTGTGAAAAGTAATGATTATTTACAATATTGTTCAAAATTTTTATTTAATTATAATAATTTTTGATTATTATTGTATCTTTAATAACTTTATTTAAAAAATTAAATACTATATTGTTTAAATACTCTAATAAAACAATTCATATTTATTTAAGAGATACTAAATAAAAATAAACAGATTTAAATTTAAAATATTAAAAATTAAAATTTGAAATATCTATATACCGATTTTTTATGCTATTTATTAAAAATTTATTAATTAAATAGAAATTATTATAATTATTAATAAGATTTGAAAAAAAAAAATATTGTCTAATAATATTTGTTGTAATATTATACGTAAATACAAGGTTATTTTATTTTTAACATTTCAAATAATTATATAGAAATCGATTTTCCGTAATACCAAAATGGGACATGGTTTAGTCAGGTTGTTTCACATATATGATCTCTACAATATTGTTAAAAATACTTCTGCCTAACAAATTTAGCCTCTATGTAGATATACACATGGATAATCATATATACAGGCTTTAAAGAAATCGTGAAGACGACACAAATAAGACCTCCACAAGTAATTTCTAAGCCAACTTGGCACAAATTAGGTATCTCAAGAACCTTTAGGTGACCGATTAATAATGCTCTAAAGAAATAATAATTTACTTTACTAACATAAGCAAATACTATAGTAGCAATTATTAGAGATGGCTATAAAGCATGCCACATGCACATATTAAATAATATTGTAGAGTTTATTATAATGTCGTTTGAAAACTACTTGGATATTATATTTATATATTCACATCAAGAATACGACTTTGTTTTATATTCATCGGGTTTAGCCGATAATAAGGATTCTTTACAATAAGGACATGTTGAGCTTATATATCTTGAGTCGTCCAATTATCTGTTTATATAATTATATTTATATGCATAAATTCCATATATATAATAATTGATATGGTCTTTGTGGTTCTTATATATGTAAATGCACATTCGAGGTTATATCTGCATTTGATTTCTCTTTTCCTCAATTATTAAGTTGTTTGTTTGAAATTTTCTAATATTAATTTGTTTAGTGATATCTAATGTGTAATGCAACATTAACTGATTACACATGCGATTAATATTTATAAATCAAACCATAGTTTTTTTTTTCCTTCTGGTAATTAAGCCGAACATAGATTCAGCACACACAAAAAAAAAAAAAAAAAAAAAAAAACACGGAGAGAATTTTAACGTCGCCGTTAGTTAATTAGTCAGTTGCTTGCTTGAATTTTCTTCTCGAAACTTGACTTTTGAAACAGAATACAGTTAAACCTCCTCAAACAGAATATACTCTTTTTTAGTATTCTGATTCTATATTCCTCTATATATATAAACCGTCTCTCAAAGCCATCAGAGGTACGAAGAGACAATTACGCAGAAAATTAAAAAAGAGAATATTCTGATGACCGGAGAATTTGAACTGAAAAATAACTACCAGCTTTGCGACGAGATCGGCCGAGGTCGATTCGGAACTATCAGTCGCTGTTTCTCACCGGTGACTAAACAATTCTACGCATGCAAAACGATTGACAAGCGCGTGCTCATCGACGCGTTAGATCGCGAGTGTATAGAAACGGAACCGAGGATCATGGCGATGCTACCACCGCATCCGAATATCATCAGGATCTTCGATCTCTTCGAAACAGAGGATTCTCTTGCGATCATCATGGAATTAGTCGATCCGCCGATGACGATCTACGATCGGTTAATCTCCGTCGGCGGACGGTTATTCGAATCAGAAACAGCCTCATACGCGGCGAAGATCCTCCGCGCTCTGGCTCATTGTCACCGATGCGGAGTCATTCATCGGGATGTGAAACCGGACAACGTCTTAGTCGATCTCAAAAGCGGCAGCGTTAAGCTCTGCGACTTCGGATCAGCGGTGTGGCTCGACGGAGTGAATACAGAGACGGCGGAGGGAGTTGTAGGGACACCGTATTACGTAGCACCGGAGGTTGTGATGGGGAGGAGGTACGATGAGAAGGTGGATATATGGAGCGCCGGTGTTGTGATTTACACGATGTTAGCTGGAGAACCGCCGTTTAACGGTGAGACGGCGGAAGAGATATTTGAATCGATCCTGAGAGGGAATCTGAGGTTCCCGCCGAAGAAATTCGGATCGGTATCAGCAGAAGCTAAGGATCTATTGAGGAAAATGATTTGTCGAGATGTTTCTCGGCGATTCTCTGCAGAAAATGTTCTTCGTAAGTCATCTTCGTCTCTTCTTTCAATTTTTTTTTTTTTTTTTTTGGTGTTGGCTAATTTTTTTTTTTTTGGTAATGGAAATTGCAGGTCATTCATGGATGATGAACGTTGGAAACCTCTAATGCAATTAGTTAAAGCTCTATGGTTTTGATGATATGAATTAGAGGTTAATTAATTACTAAATAGAGTTAGAGTGGTGATATAGAAGTGTTATATGCTGGAAGCTTGGTTCGAATTTTGTCAAAACGTAGATGAGAAAGTTGTTTGGAAACATTTTGTAACGTTTCGGAATGAAAATGATTTTTGAGATCATTAATGTGAGTTAGTTACGTCGAAATTCGAATTCGATCGTTTTATATAGCTGGTAAATGGGTCCAACAAAAGGGATCTTTTGAGAGTTGGGCCTATCTGATCGACTTTAGATCTTTTGGGCTAGGTTTATCGAATTTTGAGCTTGTTCAGGCTAATTTTGTTTTGCTTTATGTATGACTCAGTTGTTTGCAATTGCATCACTTGTTGAATTCATTTTTTTTTTTTTTTTTTTGGTTTTCCAATTGCATCACTTTAAAGTTTAAACGGCCAATAAATTACGTTTGAAACCGGTAAAAAAATGTTGGTCAATTTCACCAAACAAATTCATCGATGAATTTCAATCAGATTCAACCTTAGTTTGACGAAAGATAAACAAAATTAGTCTCGCCAGATTAATAATCTATTATACCTAAATTTGTTTCAGTTAATTCTTATCAAAAGCCCACCTTGAATTATCTTTGCATAGCTGAATTTCCAAATTTCTATGTTGTTGTTATTGTATCAGAAGACAACTTTTTCCACATAAATCTAATCTTATGTAGTTAGATCTTATTGATGCGATCATACTAAAAAAGAAGACATTAATATATATATATATATATATATATATGCAAGTACCTTTGCATGTTGGAACAAATATCTATATTAATTGCTCAAAACTAAAGTATTTTGGATAGGTTTTGAACTAAAGACCCATACATAACTTAATAATGGTTTGCCACAATTTCAATTCAAATGATTTGGGTAGTAAGTAATTTAGTTCATATTTGATTCTTTCACAGAACATACATTTTAATTTCTGTCGATTTTGTAGATTTTAATTTTATAAATACAAATAACATATAATTATCATTCCTCAAATTGGAATCAGATATACTGTATCTTTGAATTCTAAATTTTGTAGTCATGTTAAAAAAAATTGATTCTGAAATCTTAATAGTAAGATTATTTATAATTTTTAAAAGCATGGTAATGGATCTTAACCATATAATAACATGATTTTGACATTAACTCTGAAGTAAGATGACATATATAGGATTTTATTCCAGGATCTGGTGACTCAACATTGCGTTTAAAACAAAAAGGGTCATTTTGTATTGTGCACCAAAAGAAAAAGAAAAGGGGGAGATTTTGTATTTAAAAACATTGATTGATTGATTTTATTTTGTTTTTCTAAGAAAGAAAAATATCTTATAGTCAAAATAAAATTACTATTATTTATATACATGGAAGATCTATCAATTATAAGAAAAAGAAACAACATCTCTTTTTTCAATCACAAGAACCCAATATTGTCCTATAAATAGAGCTTATACTTAAGATCTAGAAAATCACAAAACATATTATTTTCATTAGATTTTTATAGTTGATACTACGAGCAAAGACAAAATGAGCATCACAAAGACTTCGATGACTTTTTTACTCTTGATAATATTGGCTGCATCTTTGTCCAATTACAACGTCATGGCTTCTGGTATGTTTTTATTTATCTGTTGTTAACTTTTTAATTTGAAAGCAAGAACGTTAATATGTATGTGTACATAATATAGATATGATATACATGTGGTGATTTTGTGGACATGTATGTATGCAGAGATCAAACCTACGGGGAGAATTAGTGATCAATGCAAGTTTATGTGTTCGGCATCGTTTGGAATGGATCAATGTACCGCCCAGTGTAAGAAGGATGGGTTCCCCGGAGGAAAATGCGTTACTTCTTCTCCTTTCGGAAATAGATGTTGTTGCAACAATAAGTGATAGAAGAACCGATCTTGTCTTAGCATTCATACATGTTGTTTTCTCTTGTTGATTTGCCATAAACCACAAATGCAATAAAATACATAAATTATTTATTATTATTATTATAATAAACTATAATATCAATATAATAAGCTGAATTCGAGTGTGTTGCCCAAAAATTAAGGATTATGAACGCTAAAATTAAGGATTTAGGAATTTTTTTTGTTTGGCCCATTTAATATGTGGACTTTAGATATTTTGGAGAGTATCAATTTCGGGGCCCGTTTTCATGCTAATTATGTTTTTTTTATAAAATGACGTATATGCTCAAAAAAGACAAAAATATCTAAGACAAAATGGTCAGGAAAAAAATCTAGATCGAATATGCGATTCTATACCAATCTGGTTAACATCCGGTTCAAAATCGGTTGGTTATCTCTCAATTAATTCGAGATAAGACCATTACCATCTTCGTCTTCACACTCTGCAACACCTCTCAAACCAAACTCACCATGTTTTCTCTAAAATCCTCAATCTTCTCACCTTTCACACAATCCACTACACATGGATTATTCACTAACCCGATTGCCCGACCCGTTAACCCATTACCACGTACCGTTACCTTTACCGCTTCCATGATACCCAAAAAAAACACAGCCAATCTGATTCCCAGAAACCGTCCGGCACAGCAACAGCTTTACCAGCCATTCCGGCCACCGTCATCTCCGGTTCCATCCCAATTCCGTTCACTCGATTCCGCCGGTAAAATCGAAATCCTCGCCGGTCGAATGGCTCTCTGGTTCGAATACGCACCACTCATCTCTTCTCTTTACGCCGATGGTTTCACTCCTCCAAACATCGAAGAGCTCACCGGAATCTCAAGCATCGAACAGAACCGTCTAATCGTCGGCGCACAAGTTCGTGATTCAATTCTTCAATCCCTCCATGAACCAGAGCTTATTGCCGCGTTCGACACTGGAGGTGCAGAGCTTCTCTACGAAATCCGTCTCTTGAGCACCACGCAACGCGTCGCCGCCGCCACATTCATCATCGAACGCAATATCGACTCTAAAGGCGCGCAGGATTTGGCGCGAGCCATCAAGGATTATCCTCACCGTCGTGGAGACGTAGGATGGTTGGATTTCGATTACAATTTACCAGGAGATTGTCTTTCATTCTTGTATTACAGGCAGAGCAGAGAGAACAAGAATCCATCGGAACAGAGAACCGCAATGCTTCAACAAGCTTTGGAGGTTGCTGAATCCGAAAAGGCTAAGAAGAAGTTAAATAATGAGCTATACGGCGAGAAGGAAGAAGAGAAGAAGAAGGAAGAGGAAGTCAAAGCTATTAGGATTCCGGTGGTGAGGCTTAAGTTTGGAGAAGTAGCAGACGCAACCTCGGTGGTTGTTTTACCTGTTTGTAAAGCAGAGGAAGGTGAAAAGAAGATTCTTGAAGCTCCAATGGAGATTATAGCAGGAGGGGATTTCAAGGTGGTTGAGGCAGAGAAAGGATGGAGAAGATGGGTGGTGCTTCCGGCGTGGAAACAAGTGGCGGCGATTGGGAAAGGCGGTGTAGCGGTTTCTTTCAGGGATGATAGAAAAGTGCTGCCTTGGGATGGAAAAGAAGAGCCTTTATTGGTTGTGACCGATAGGGAGAAGAAAGCAGTGGAGGCTGATGATGGATACTATCTCGTGGTGGCTGAGAACGGATTGAAGCTAAAGAAAGGATCGGAGTTGAAGGCGAGTGAGGTGAAGGAGAGTTTAGGATCGGTTGTTTTGGTGGTGAGGCCGCCAAGAGAAAATGATGATGATTGGGAGACGAGTCATGAAAACTGGGACTGAAATTATAGAATATTTAGTATCAATACTCAATATGTACTGTAACAGATTACTGAGTAATGATCATGTAAAATTTTTTGGATAAAGGTGGATATTTTTTGTTCTAAGACAATCAGATACAGAGCAAGATTTTTCTCTATTTGCTTTCTAGCTCCTGTCTTAGTGTAAGAATTTTACAAATCATACTTCTGATTTCGTGAATGTTTTACTAACCGAGCCATTGTTGTGCACGGCGTTCACCGCTAGATCCAACTGAGCGCCGGATGCTCATTTTCTCGTTGGAGTATTTATCCTGAAGCGATTCAAAAGCTGTCACGTCGAGTTTTCCTGACACTGATTTGCCTTGCTTCCTACGGAGATGTTGTTCTCGAATAGAAGTCCAGAGTTTCTCCACTGCTTGTCTCTGCTGTGATGTGAACCTTGACACGTTCTCAAACGCATGTTTCACCAATATGTCTATAACAGTTTGGCACCTGGAAATGAATTCAAAAATTCCTCAATTTCGCAGTTTTGAGTCTTTTGACATAATAACAAGTTCAATGGGGTACTGTGAATCATGGAAGCATTCTTACCATGGAATTTTGTAACGGCTTGTAGCAATCTCCAAGCATGTAATCAAAGCTTCTCTTTTTGACCTGAGAAATCTCTTGTTCTCTTCGGCATCTGCATCTTCATTTGTTCTGGTCGCTAAGTCTTTCTTTGCCTTTGATTTACCATTTTTCTTCCCAGAACTGGGAATCCAGGCATCGAGTCCAAAGGGATCAGACTCAACATCCTCATTCTCTCCAGTCGAAGCAGCTTCAGCCACGTCCTGTGTTGTCTGGCCATCCCCATTGTCCTTCACAACCTCTTCTTCAAGAGCAGCTGCTTCTTCCGCGTCGTCGTCCTCAGTTGAAACCGGAAGATCAGAAATAGCCTCCTTTATCCGAGTAGCAGTCTTGGAAAACTAAAAGCAAAAGCAATGTATATGAGACACTATAGAAACCTCAGATGATAATGGTTCAAGACAATAATATCGACAATACATGTCATAATAGTAACACAGTCCAAACATAAGCAACTAAGGCCAAACATAGTCCAAAACATAAGTCAGCGACAAGGGTATAGAGGTTCTTACCATAAAGCTGTCATCAGTAAAGAGGTCATTAGCCACTACTGCTTTGATAGTCCATATGATCAACAGATTCTTCTGGCTTTTATCAAGGCACTAAATGAGAACAAAAAGATCATCAACATGCTAAGACAATGTAGATGGATATACTTAATTATGAGTTTAATTTGTTTACCTCGGTTACATCCTGTGCTGCAGAGAACAATGCATGAAAGTCTGCTCGAACCAAGCGATCTATACAAGAAGTTTTGGATGACATGGCAGCTTCAAGCATCGCAATGAAGTAGCTGTTTGTTTCTGGCTTCACACTTCCAGCTTGGATCAGCCGTATCGCAAGCTTTGAGGCTTTAGAAAACTTGGTAGGATTCTTGATGTGAGATGTTATCTTCTGCATTGCTTCTATCACTTGTTCTTCTGATGCATCCGTTGATGTCTTAAACTGTATACGCTTTTTAGGGACCTCAACTGCACAAATAAAGAAGACGAGCAACCAATTAATCAAGTGAGAAAGCCAAATGCTTAGCCCTAAGCCAGTAAGTGGCTTATACTACAAAATTTAATTCATACAAGTTGAGGGTTCCATTCCTATTCTCATATACATGAGACATTGAAATTTGAAGTACCTTCTGGTTCTGGTTCTGGTTCCGGCGTAGGCTCTGATGGTTTTGACCGCTTGAGTGCACTCTTGAGAGTAGGAGGAGCTGTGTCATTTGAGAACTAAATCAGCGAATACCAAATTGAGGTGTTTTTATGTAACCAAATCAATAAAGCTTTCTACTTTGGAAAACAAGAAGAAGTGAGTTCAATGCACAAGGTAACGCCAAAATCAACGAGCAATAAGGTACCAAAACGAATCAAATTCAGATCAATTAGACAAATTGTTCAGAAATTAAGCTAACCTGAAACATTGGGTGCAGATTCTTCCGGCTTTGACCGCTTTAGGGCACTCTTGAGAACCAGAGTCAGAGCCGACGAGGAAATTTCATTCTTTGACTCGTCTGGTTTTGGTAGCTCTTGCTGCTGGGAAGAAGGAGGTGGTAGCCCTGAGAATAGATTGTCCGTCATCTCTCTCTCCCCGCTTCGCCGACGGTGACGCACGCATATGGAAGACGGAGACGGAGCCGAAGCCGAAATTTTGTTCGCCTTCTGGGCCTTGTATCAAATTTAGTCACAGATTCTCGGCCCATACAGTTTTGGAGATTAAATAATACAGTGTACATCATTATTAAATGTTTTTTTTTTCTTTTGCAAAAGGAAAAATGCATATTTAAATTTTTTTTGATAAACAGCCTGAAATCTTAAAAATAATAATGTAATTCATTATTTTGTAGTATCTTACTATTAAATTATTCATACCTCATAAAAGCATAGTAGAGCTTTCAAATCAAGTGTTAACTAAAGTACTCAGTTAAGAGATTAGACTGAAGTAATCAATCTTTAAAAAAATAAAAATAAAAAGAAATCAATTTTTCACTTATATTAATGGTAAAAGAGTATCAAGAGATAATTAGACTTATGAAAGTAAATAGAAAATAACACAAAACAACCATATAATTGGTGCAGTTTATTTTGATGTGTAATTGTTCCATTATTGCGTGGTATGTAGTCCCGAGGAGTTCAACTACCCATTGGCTTTTTGTCGACCTCAATTAAACTAATCAATAAATAATGTTTTAGCCATATTTATCTATAAACAATGTTTTAGTTGAGAGTTGTTGAGTGGGAAAAAACCAACAGTGGAAAATACTAAAATAAACGACTTTTAAAAATTTCGATTTTTTTTTATATAACACAATTTTGATTTTAGAATAAAGTTTTACATTTTTTTTTGTTTTTGGCGTCAATAAAGTTTTACACTAAAAGACGATTAACCTTTACTTAAGACAATGGATAATATGATGCGAAGTGGGCTGGAATATGTTGGTTACTTTTGTTATGTTGAGTCATTGGAATATCGATATATACATTAATAAGAAAACCATATTTTTGCTACAACTAGTAAGTAGTAACTTTGAATAAATAAGCTTTAATCGATTAATTTATAATTTCTTAGTTAATTAAGTTTCTTTCGATGCATGCGTGTCTATAAATATAGTTATATAGACTATACTATTCTCTACCAAATTTATAAGCTTATTTGACCGTATTATAATCACCATTTCGAATAAGTTATATTAAATGAGTTGAAAATAACTATTATTTTAATACTATACATAATAAATATGATTGAAACATAACAAAAGTTTAATACTTATTTCTTTAAGTAGTGTAAACTTAGCTTTATATCAAATAAGTTAATTAGAGAGAACTTATTAAGTATTTCAAAACAAACTGTACAAGTGTTTGTGTGTTGTATAAGAAGTTAATTAGAGAGAACTTATTCAAATAAGTATTTGAAAACAAACTGTATATTCAAATGGAAAGCTGTATGGTATTCAATCTTGGATTTTGGAAAAATGATTATAAAATACAAATTAAGTATTAACTATAATATGTGTGTATGCCTTTTCAACTTAAGTTATATTAATGTTTCTTTCGTAAATTATAGAAACGCACACATACGCATAGTGAAGGTTTTATTCAGTCTCTTCGTCTAATACAATTTTATAAATAGTTAACAAATCATAATTTATTGTGCGTCTACGATTGTTTAGATATTCGTTCTGATAGGTTCGTGTAAGTATTTATATTTCGATCCAATGAGCATTACATGGATATTATATTATACTGTTTTTTTATATTCGTAAAAACCTTATGATTCAACCTCGGCGCTCGACCCCACACATCAATTATAACGCTAACTTAAAAAAGACAAAACAAAAAATGACAGGCTTAAAGAAAATTATCTTAACCAATTAATATTTTAATTTCAATTAAACAGGCTACTGTGAGTTAAAAACTATATATTTGTGACATAGATTTTTTTTTTAAAACATAAAATTAAGTAAATATCAAAATCTAACTAAATTTCTTACTTTATTTTTTCTATACTTTCTTACCTTAATTTATCTTTTTTATAAATTATTTGTAAGTTGAAAACTTAAAACTCTAATAGTGTTAAGTAAATTCAATTATATTATATAAAGCTGGTAATACTAGGGGTTAGTTTTGACAAAAATACTGTCAACGGAAAATTAAAAAAATATCTTACAGAAAACAATGTCATCCAAAATCCAACACGAAAAACGTATAGCTAGTAGTGTATATAATCCTATTTGTAATACGACTTTTCATTAACAAAAAAAAGAGACTTTTTTCTTAAATATATTTATGTCACTTTCTCAAGCCTTGGGTTGGGGGATTTGTTTATAATTTTTACTTTTTTTTTTTTTTTTTTTTTTTTTTTTTGTATACGCTTATTATACTTATATGTACAATATCTACATATGCTTCCTCCTTATTTTATAGGTTAGCTTACATTACATCTTTTTTCTTTCTTGCTTAGTATCATTCTTTGTCGTGTTCTTTTGATTAACCTTTCGTAATTTGTCTTCTGTTTCTTACAACACAAAAACTTGTAAAAGTGTTTAAAAACCAAGATCTTATCTCCTCTTCTAGGTTTCTCGGTTCTTTTCTTCACCTTCCTCATCTAAAAAAATCACATAAATTTCTTAGGGTGTTCACTTCTTGGAATTTATATAATCAGAATTTAACCTCTATTGGGCTTTAATGGCGAATCCATGGTGGACAGGACAAGTGAACCTCTCGGGCCTCGAAACGACGCCGCCTAGTTCCTCTCAGTTAAAGAAACCAGATCTCCACATCTCCATGAACATGGCCATGGACTCAGGTCATAACAACCATCATCATCACCAAGAAGTCGATAACAACAACAACGACGAGGATAGAGACAACTTGAGCGGCGACGACCACGAACCACGTGAAGGAGCCGTGGAAGCCCCCACGCGCCGTCCACGTGGACGCCCTGCTGGTTCCAAGAATAAACCAAAGCCACCGATCTTCGTCACGCGCGATTCCCCAAACGCTCTCAAGAGCCATGTCATGGAGATTGCTAGTGGGACTGACGTCATCGAAACCCTAGCTACCTTCGCTAGGCGGCGTCAACGTGGCATCTGCATCTTAAGTGGAAACGGCACGGTGGCTAACGTCACCCTCCGTCAACCCTCAACGGCTACTGTTGCGGTGGCTCCTGGTGGTGCGGCGGTTTTGGCTTTACAAGGGAGGTTTGAGATTCTTTCTTTGACCGGTTCTTTCTTGCCTGGACCGGCTCCACCTGGATCCACCGGTTTAACGATTTACTTAGCCGGTGGTCAAGGTCAGGTCGTTGGAGGAAGCGTGGTGGGCCCGTTGGTGGCAGCTGGTCCTGTGATGCTGATCGCGGCCACGTTCTCTAACGCGACTTACGAGAGATTACCTTTGGAGGAGGAAGAGGCAGCGGAGAGAGGAGGCAGCGGTGGGGTGGTTCCAGGGCAGCTAGGAGGCGCAGGTTCGCCGTTGAGCAGCGGTGGTGGTGGAGGCGACGGGAACCAAGGACTTCCAGTGTACAATATGCCAGGAAATCTTGTTTCTAACGGCGGCGGCGGAGGAGGACAGATGAGCGGCCAAGAAGCTTATGGTTGGGCTCAAGCTAGGTCAGGATTTTAACGGGCGTTAAAATAGCTTTTTTTTTTACAGAAGTTGACAATAAGAATTATAATGTTGTTTACTATGACGACGACGAAAACCAGTCAGTTGCTACTACTGGTGAGCTATGTGGTGTGTGCGTACATTATATTATGTTCTCTCTTGACCATGCTTATTATTTGCTAAATTCACTTAGATTACTTGTGTTTTTATGATCTTTTATTAAAAAGTTTCTATGTGTTGAATTCTTCGTTTTATAATGAAGTTATGTCTGCATATATATGTATTATGTATATGATTGATTAGAGTTGACCACGTTTCAGATATACGTTTAATTAGCATTATATATAGGCTATATATATATATAATTTGAAAATGATAAAATCTTAAGTGATTGGTCGAATTCCTTGATATCGTTGATAGATTTATATATACAAGATGTGTAGGATAATGATATTCTTTCTCATATATGCATACACTACTAATATAAATATTTTCTAGGTGCATGCATTTATCATCTGATTGGGAATCACAAGCCTCACATTCACATGGCTCATTAATCATAAATTGGTTTTATTTTGCTATAAATTAACATTTAAACAAATACCATGACATGCATGATGCATAAACCAACCTTCTGAAGTCTGAATATTCTAACTCGATTAAGAGCAACATTGTTCAGTTATATATGCATGTACGTATATGCATATATGTCTTTTGGAAAATAAAATCGTCTGGATTGAAACCTAAAACTATTATGGGATTTATAATGGTTTTTGTGAATCTGCAACGGTAAGCGCGGGTCCAATTTTATTAGTTGGTGTACTGCAAGTACTCCAATGCAACTATATATACTATATTTGCATTTCTTTTTTTTTTTCTTTCAAAATTTGCATTTCTTAATACAAGTGTATGTGCATGTATATATATATATATACTCTTGTTGTCAGGTTATATATAGTGTCGTCATTAACCATTTTTTAAGGCTTTCTTGACCATCTTTTAATTAAAAATCATAAACAAAAGTATGAGAATGGAGGAGCCTATATTCACATGGTACCACATGGTTCCTCTTGCAAAACGCAAACCCTAATGAACCTGTTAATTGTATATTCATATCCGTACTTTCTCGAGCAGAAATCATAATACTAAAAATGATTAGAGTGCTTTTGAATTTTGAATTATTCATATTGGTTCAGATTAATGCATGTTTTGAAAAGCAATTTATCTAGATCCAACTAGTCAAGCAGAGAAACAAAAAAAAAAAAAATTATTCTTGTAAGTTTCATAATTAATTAATATATATGGCTCTTTTATTTATCTATATATGCCAAAACTACCTTTGGATACTAAGGTGTTATAAAACTTATATATATATATATATATATTATTTTTAGGCATGGAGACATTTAAGTCCAACAAGGGCATAAGTTTCATTGAAATGATTGAGTTAACTTATTTAAATAAAACTATATATATATATATATACATATAATTTTAACCTATAGTTGTCAAATGACAAAACCCGATATTTCTGTTTTAATTTGTAACTAATTTACACAAGTGATTATTATAAAAAAAATATTTTTTTATTCTATAGTAAAATTAAGAACTAAAATTTTGAAAGAGTATTGTGTTACAAAATCAATCAAATCATAATTTTCTTGTGATATTTTACCAAAAAGGTAGCCCTAAACCGCACTCAGAAGACAATAATAATTAATTCGAAAAAGTCTAAAACTAGAGCAATTAACAAATAATACTTTGAAAAGGAATCCATAAACGAACATTATTAAAAGTATAACAAAGACCACAAGGTAAAGCATAACTTAGGGGTCCTAGAAAAACCATATAAAAAGTAAAAAAAAAAATTAGTACGCCGAGGTACTGTTCATCAGACACAAAACTTAAAAATGTATTTCTTATAAATGTAATATAATTCCCTCAAATTTTCAACTACCTAGATATCCGTAGTAGATGGTCCTCACTTAAACCAGCGCTCAATGGTAATGCGTTGGCCATGATGCATATAATATATTGATAGTATACAAAAACAAAACTAAGAAACATATTGATAGCTAATAACCGTATTATCAACTTCTGATTTTTTTTTGTTGTTTTTGATATATATGGCAATGTTTCAGAATAACAGAAGAAATTATATATATATATATATATCACCGATTTTTTACTGTCTTATGACCTAATAATATTCTTAATATTATGAGTGATGTTTTATCATCTAATATATACTTTCATGATATTTTATCCTCTCGAAGATTTTTTTTTTGTTAAAGAGATTTTTTTTGTTAATTATTTGAAAGAAACGAGCTTTGAAAATTTCAAAAAATTTAGAATGGACTTTGTTTTTTTGTTTGTCGTCGGGGATTTGTTTATATCCCACAATCCAAATAGTAGTATATTTTTAAAATAGAACATCACATATGTCGAGTATAATTTATAGCGTTACGTGATGTTTGTTCTTAAGGCTACACAAAGCACTAAATAACACTATCTTTAGTTAGAAAAATGAAATAAAATACAATATAGTTAGCATTTAACAATCAAACGGTTGGTCTGGTCTAAAAGATCAAAACAGCTGAACTGAGAGTGTAGGCTTTTTTTTTTAAGAGATAACAAGGTTTTGATACAGAGTAAATATTTCCTTAAAATAGTATTTAATAAAAAATATTAAATTACATTGACAAAAATAAAGAATAATAAATTACATTTGGTTTATTAAAAAATTTCTTCTTTTTTTCGTTGACAAAAATTGTCCAAATTTTTTAGTGTGGAATGCCTAAACATTCAGTCTGGATAGTCAATACTCCATAAAAAATTAGAACAGTAGAAGGTAGGTTTTTTTAAAGTTGTCGGCACAATTAAAAACGATGAAACTTTTGACACAGTAAAATATGATCAATTCAATAATGAGATGAGAAAAAAAAGAAATGTACACATTTTTTAAAGAAACTTTTTTTTTTGGATTTTCGATTTTTTGAAGAGAATTACTCAAAGACTAATCTATAAAATTAATTATTATTACGTATAAATAGTTTCGAACCAACCAATCTCCAAACTAGGCTAAAAAACTGACTCAATTCTCATCACCCTAAGAACCGAGACAACAACAACAAAAACACTTCCCCAAAGTGTTCTTCTCTATGTTTCACATCTTCAAAGTTTTCTTCATCTCTTGATTTACTCAGATTCTTGATTCATCTTCAAGATTCTCGATTCCTGCTTCACTCGCTTGCGCTCTGCAGCGCCCGTCTAAGCTCAGAAGCCATAACATGCAAAAGAACTGGTTTCTGAATCATACCATTCATTCCCATTTGCAAACATCTTTCCCTAACATGATCTTCAGTACTCGCAGTCAAAGCTATAATCAATGGCCAATGATGTCCACAAAACTTCCTTATCTTCATCGCTACTTCAAAACCATCCATCTCCGGCATCTGCAGATCCAAAATCACAACTCTATACGACATTTCCACATTCGACAACGCACTCAAACACTCGAATCCAGACGAAACAGCAGTCACTTCGCATCCGAGTTTCTCAAGAAGTCTCTTGGTCACGGTTCTGTTAACATCATCATCGTCTGCTAGAGTGATACTTAGACCACGAAGAATCGAATTCGAATTCGGATGTTGAAGCTCTGGAGCATTTCCTGCTAAGATTGATCTCCTAATCGAAGGCCTTGTCTGAAACCTCAAAACCAATTGCATACTCTGTGTTTGTCCATGTGACTTAGGTGATATCCATATGTTCCCTTGCATCATCTGCAGACGAAATAACAGATTGTATTCAAAATCTTTAATCTACCAAATTTAGCAGTGAGATAAAAAAACAAAAAACAAAGATTTGATGAAATAACTAACCTGTGCAAGTTTTCTACACATGCCTAAGCTCAAGCCTTCTTTAATTCCATTGCTATGGTACCTTCTGTTCGGAATATGCCTCATTTCAATAGCCGAACCATCCACTGGAGGATTCTGAATCTCATTAATCTCAACTTCAAATTTCACACCAAGAGAATCATCTGACATATGCGATTTCCACATTCCAGTTTCTCTTTTGTTCTTGTCCTGACTACTTCCAGTACCTTCAGATATAACCCGGAACGTAACGGCTTTGCCTCCATCATTCATATCCAAGATATAACCAAGCATATACATCACAAGCTGAAACGTTCTCTTTTCATCTCCAACTACTAAATTAGGCAAACGCGTTTGAACATCCATCTCAAATCCGAAACCTTTGTATACACTCAAGCATTTCGCTACACAAGCGGCTTCTCTTATCAAAGAATGTAGCTGAAACCGTTTGATCTCTAATGCAGATTTCCCGTTATCTTTAGGCGAAATGTCAATCACGTCGTTGATTAAAGCCGAGAGGACTGTGCTCGTTTTCATGAGCGCATCGACGATGATTTTCTGGTCAAGACTCATACTTTCTGACTGAAACATCGAGAGGAGACCGAGAATTGTGTGCATTGGTCTCCTCATTCCATGACTCATAACTTTCTGGCAAGTGTTCCTCGCTTGACTCGCCATCATTGCGTTCTGTTTTGCTCGAAGTAAAGCTCGGTTTTGAATGCCGAGTTTCTCTCTCATTAACTGTGATTCTTCAAGAACTGAGGCGTGAGAGATAGCAACCGCTACTTGATCAGCAACAACTTCTGCTATCTCGATCTCTTTATCGGTCCAAACACGTGAATTTGTACTCGGGAGTACCAAAACCATTATAGCATAAGAAGTATCAACAAACTCAGGAGTTCCTCCTTTGAAATTCGATCCGTGAAGCATCGGCATCCGAATCGCAGCAACGGGACCAAACTCTTCCGAACCGCAACAACCGCTACTCTCAACCGCAAGAACAGAGTTTTTCCTCAAAATCGTCACTACTTTCGTCTCTCTAACTTGAACAACATCAGGATCATTAATCTGGATTACTCTGAAACTCCTCATCGGATTTGCTCTTAGCTCATGAGTCAAATGCATCTCGGTTCTGTTCTCGTTAGGCATCCAAACAGCAGAGTTCTGTAAATCAAGAATCTTGGAGAGCTCAACGAGAGTAGTCCTCAGAATCATATGCTTATCGAGCGATTTCCTGATTTCCCGAGTAAGCATTCTTACCTGAACACTCATTTCCTTCTGCTTCTTCATCAATCCAACCTCTTCATTAAGTTCCAACACATTCTGCTTCAAGTAAAGCTCTCTAACTTTCCATTTCAACAACAACGGAATCAAAGTCAAGAGTGTGATTGCCGTGGCACACGAGACAAGCGCCGTGAGGAATTTAAAGATCGTAAGCCATAGCATAAGCTGGAAAGAGTGTGGTCCGTAATACGTCCAAGCGTTAAGCAAATGAGTCATTCCACAGAGTACAATAAAGGCTATGAATTGAACAAGAACCCATTTGAAAGGAACGTTGGAGAAGCTAATGAAGTAGAGAAGCTCGAGAGGTATTGAGAAATAGGCAATGGCGATTAAAAGATCACTCACTCTTTGACATTCTAGGATTGTGTGAACACTGAAGAAACCTTCGTCGTCACAGTTACAGCTAACGTAATCGTTATCTCCAGAAACCAGAGCAAGAAGAGCAAACAGAAGTAATCCAAGACCTAAGGATCTTAACATCGTTGATCCAATCTTAATCTCACTAAACCCTAATCAAATCCAGACTCTACAAGTTGAGATCCAATGAACCAATTAATAACCGACTTTGTATTCATAGATTTCCACAACGCGTAGACACCAATGAGATTAAACAACTCCAAACCCGCATACCCAGAAGAAAGAAAAAGGAATCAAGATCTATGTTCCTCGATATTTGTAACCGACTGAATTTAGTTTTTTCCGGGAAAATTTTAGAGGAGGGTAATCAGAAAATGAAACTGAGATTCAGGCCAACAGAATAAAAAAAGAACACACCTTTCGAATCTTATAGGGGAAATAAGAAAGACCCGTCTCAATGA
>CM051371.1:18392634-18621134 GCA_028015245.1 Cardamine occulta | reverse complement strand
AACAAGATTTGCATCGACGAAATCAAGTCAATCTGATATCTTTTTACAGAGAGAAACAGAGCCGATGAGGAAGAGAAGAAACCGAGTCTTGTCGTGGGCTTGGTCCGCTGGTTAGAGATCTTTTCCGGGAGTTTCAGTTTCGCGCTGCGGATTTTCAGACTTGAGTCAGCAACTATTCAAAGTTTTAAAGACAAAAGCAGCACACTTTGAGCTTAAGCAATTTGACAATTTCCGGAGTTGCTTAAATAAGATATCAATAAAAATGGTGTTCACTCACTGTACCATAAATATATTATTTTTAAAAAAACTAAAAATTCAACAGTAATTTTTGACTTAAATATTATCGACCCGCAAATAAAAAAATGTTACAAGTTGACAAACAAAAATTTATTAAAAAATTGTTTTTTTCCAAATAACGATAGTACTGTTTGCTAAATAAGATTGGGTGATGAATAATTAACAAAGGTAGAAGAAACCAAATAAAGTGTAAATATATTCATAAAAGAGCATTTCCTTTTTTTCAGTAACAAAAAGAAAAAAAAAAATCCAAAAAAAATATAAATATAGGAAAAGAAAAAGAGTGAAAAAGAAAAGGAAAATGAAAGAGAAACAGAATCAGCTGTTACTGAAAAGAAAAAAGCTGTGGAGTTTATATATATATTACACCGAACCAAAGAAGAACAAAAGCATCACTCAACAACTTCTTTCTCTGATGAAAACACTTTCAGACAAGTTTCTGTCTTACAAGTCCTCTCTCACTAAAGTTCAGATTCTTTGCTCGGCTTCGGTTTCTAGCTTGGATCTAAACCCTACACACGTCTCTGCAAACTTGGCATTGATGCTAATCCGGTATTTGCTGCTCGTAATCTCCATTCTCCGACGAGTCATGCCCTATACGTCCTGCACAAGAGCACATCCATGAGGGTTTCAAACCATAGCCCAAAGGAGAAAGCTTTAGCTCGGTTTAACCATCTCCATTGTTATTCTTTGGATTTAAAGACATCTTTTCAGAAAGTTTTGATCTTTTCTTACCTGACAAGTCATACCCACCACCGCCTCTACCATCATGACCGCTGTTGCCTCCTCCGCCCCATTCAGATGGCCGGGAATGTGTCATTTGCATTCCCTGCGGCGCTTGCATCATAAAATGATGAGATCCACCCAAACCGGATTGATGATGATGATGATGCTCATCGTTTCCCCTCATTGGATTTCTTCCTGAAGTATCTATACCAGAACGGAAACCCATACCAAGCAGAGGTCCAGTGCTAGTAGGAGAAGTTAACCGACTTCCGCTGTTAGAAGCATCCCCTTGCCCACTACTCCCGGTGGCATCCTTCTTTCTGTCAAGTTGAAACGTACCAAGAATCACCTGTATTTGCACAAATCTAAGGCGATCAAGACTTATCCTAGGCAATGGTCAGTTTTATGGAAATAGTTGGTAACATTAACACATAAAAGACACAAAAGTGTCTATATTTGCAAGTTGAAGCTATGATACAACTAAATTGTACCTGAACCGGGCCAGCAGCTGTGAGGTGGGTCCCAATCGCTCCACCGATGATCATACCATCTGAACTAGATAAAGAAACTGAAAGGCCACCGGTTTTACCACCTTGTTCGGCCCGGATAAAAGATCCTGATAGTGAGAGGATCTCGTACTGACCCTGCATAAAGTTGTTCAGAATTCTGAAGCAAGTCTAATATTGAAATGCAAACTTCAAAGAAAGTGCCTGAATTAAGAATCGTTGTAGCTTTGCTGAGTGTATTGTGAATTAATTCTCCTCTATCACACAGCATAGAGAGTATCAGAAAGAAAGAAACTTCCTCTCCCCTTTGGAAAGAAACAAAAAGAAGCAAGCTGATTACTAAAATACGGCAAGTGAAAATCACCTCATATGATATGCTGCCTCCCGATGCAGCTGGCTGACGCAAGGATGCAGTAGAGATGGTGCCAGATGCAGAAAGAACGCATAGTTCATGCTTGCTTTGGTTTGCGAAAATCATAATTTTCTGGGCCACATCCTGTCAGATTCACCCAGAAAACACTTAAAAGCGTTAAAGATTCCTCTCCAATTTGCATTAGTATCAATAACAAAAATAGTATATCTTCACAGATGAGCTTTAAGCAGAATCACTTGGACATTATATTGAAAAGAAAGGTAGATTGTGCCTACACCAACAGAATCTTGAGTATACAAGAACATGACATACCTCACCGGGAGCTATATTAACTACATGCGGTGTAAAGCTTTGCCCAGTTTTCCCTGCACCAAGATAACTTGTAGTGAGGCTCAGAGTATAACACTAAGTTCCAGAATATCACTAAATATCACTTTATAATATAAGATACTAAACTGAATCAATGGTATCTTAAAAAAAAGAAACAAAGGCCATCGACTAAATAAACAAATTCAATAAAATTGATAAACTAAATAAACAAGAATCTATCTACCCACACTTCATTGTGAAAAGGTGTTTGGACTCTAGTTATGAAATTCAAGGTGTAAAATTTACATAGTTACATAATGCCAATTGCAAGCAATTACGTCTCAAACCATACCTACGAATGATAGCAACCAAAAAATCAAAATTAAGAACTGGGGAATTAAAAATTGAGCAGAAAGTTAGGATCTTTAGATATGAAAAGCATCAAAATTCACCAAAAATTCGATTAGATACAAAAAAGGGCTTTATCCGAAAAGAGTAACCCACCGACAGAACCAAGCTGAGATTTCTTCGATGACCCTGAATTAGACGATGCCGTACCTCCAGCTGCAGCCGCTTGCTCTCTCCTCTCCTTAGCAGATGAACTACTCGCAGAAGAAGCCATTTTCTTAGCCGCTAGGGCTTGTTCCGGAGTCACATACTTTCTCGGACGACCTCTCTTCCTCTTTAAAGGCTCCGGAGCCGTCACAGCCGAGGACGGTACTGAGTGAGGGTAAACCGGGAGTGAGGAAGACCCATCGTTAGGCTGCTGCGGCTGTGACGGCTGCTGCTGCGGGAAAAGCCCATTGTGGGAAGATGGAACGGCGTTTCCGGTAGAAACTGTGGTTCCTACAGTGGTTGGATGGTGCTGCTGAAGCTGGTGATGGTGGGGATGATAGTAAGGAGAAGTGAGTCTTTGCTGTTGATGTTGATGCTGTTGCTGGTGCTGCTGCTGCTGTTGTTGTTGGTGGCTTTCGTTAGGTTCCATTCCTTTTTAGAGAGAGAAACAAAATTCTAGAGAGAAGAATTAGGGATTTTTTTTCTTTTTTTCTTTTTCTAATTATTTTTTTTTGTTTCTTTAGGGTTTTATTATTTTTGTTTTAACTCTTAGTCTCTTACCATTAAAAAGAAGAGGACGGGATGGAATCTCATCCGTTGGATCTTGATTTGACTTTAAGTATTTTGACTTATGGAGATTATTTTTCTGTGTGTTAAAGCATCTCTCGCTTCCTTTTCCCTTTTCTCTATCCTTTTTTATTTTGCATTTCGAGGAAACTGAAAATTTAATTTTTTCAGAGGGAAACGAAAGATCACCACCCTTCTGAGTTTCTGAGTCATTTAGTGACATGTCAAAATATATTTTGAGATGGAAAATAGTGTTTCAGTTTCGACAGAAGAGTGACTATTAATGATAAATATTTCTGTTTGGGCTAAAGAGGAGGGGCTATTTGTTATAGTCAAAACTTCGCGAAGAATTGACAAAAACAAAAGACTCCGACTCCCAAGTAGTAATAAACATATGACTTAAGTTAAACCTCGTTTTGTTCTTCGCCAGCCTCCTACTAATGCTTCATCTCCGCGGCCGTATATTATCACCGGAAACTCCACAGGTATTTTTGTGATGACTTTGACGTCAGCTATTTTCAGCTTTTTTTGCTAATCAATCTCATTTGAATCATTCGAATCTGACTTCTTTTTTCTAGATTTTTGTTTTCCCGTAGTGATGGAGGTGGATAAGAATGGTGAGAGAGACTCTGAATCTTCAGAGCAAGTGGTGAATCCATGGGAAGTCTCCACCAAAGACGGCGGCAAGATCAATTACGACAAGCTTATTGACAAATTTGGCTGCCAGAGGCTGGACGAGTCATTGATTGATCGTGTTGAGAGACTGACTTCTCGTCAACCACATGTATTCCTCCGCCGTGGTGTCTTCTTCGCCCATCGGTTCGTAATTACACTAAATTCAGGTTTTTGATGAATTGTGTAAATGGATATGTAGAAGTTCCTATTTTTGGTGGTTTAATTGTGAGATTTATAGGGACTTCAATGAGATTTTCGATGCGTATGAGAAAGGAGACAAGTTCTATCTCTACACGGGAAGAGGACCTTCATCAGAAGCTTTGTATATAGGGCATTTGATTCCTTTCATGTTTACTAAGTAAGTGATATCTTGGAGCTATTTTTAAGCTAGTGTGGTCAATAATGCGACGATGGTTTTCGAAGATTTTGCCTTTTCTCAATATTTGAAATGGTTTGCAGATACTTGCAAGAAGCTTTCAAGGTTCCACTTGTTATACAGCTCACGGATGATGAAAAATGCATGTGGAAGAACTTATCTGTGGAGGAAAGTCAACGACTTGCAAGAGAAAATGCAAAAGATATCATTGCTTGTGGATTCGATATAACTAAGACCTTCATTTTCTCTGACTTCGACTATGTTGGCGGTTAAGTCGCATTCTAATCTCTGTAAAAAACTAGTACCTGTCTTGCTTAGTACAAAATGTCGCTTGAAGGGCTCTTGGTATTATGTATAGTCCACTGGTATATAGCACAACATCCTCTCTGCTTTGGCAAACAAATTTTTAAGTTCATATAATGTCCTTCGTATTGTACCCCATCACTGTTTCTCTGGCTGATGATTTGTGAAAACTTTGCGTGTAGTGCTTCCTACAAAAATATGGTGAAGGTTGCAAAGTGCGTTACACTTACGAAGGTGACTTTTGTTTTCTGTCTCCTTGAATTGCTTAATGTGACTGATATGTTTTATAGCTGCTTTTGTGTTCTTGATTTTCACTTTTGTATCTTCTTCTTTGCTAGGCTATGGGAATCTTTGGTTTTTCCGGTGAAGATCACATTGGAAAACTCAGTTTCCCTCCTGTGCAGGTATGCCTTTTTCCGGTTGGTGTTGGCATGTTTATTTTAATGCATATAGGCTGTTGTATTTAAATTGGAGAATTCTTTTCCATATATTTGCAGGCAGTTCCATCTTTTCCTAGTTCGTTCCCGCACTTGTTCCCAGGCAAGGATAATCTCCGTTGCTTGATTCCTTGTGCAATTGACCAGGTGTGCTGTTTTTGTTGTTGTTTACAGATATCTTAACCTGTTAGATAAATGACTTCCGAATGGTGTAAAATGTCTGTGAGCTTGGAACACTTCAATCCATAATTAGTCTCTATTATGTTCTGTGTGTGTTATTATGTTATGCTGCGTTTGTGTTTGTAATCAATCTTTGTTGTTTTGGTTTTGTTCAGGATCCTTATTTTAGAATGACTCGTGATGTTGCGCCCCGGTTAGGCTATAGCAAGCCTTCTCTAATTGAGTCAACATTTTTTCCTGCTCTGCAGGCAAGTGTTTTCTTAAGTAATCTAGGGATATTGCAAGTTATAGATATGTACTAATACCTTGTACACCACACTTTCTTGCTTTCAAACTATTGAGTGCCTTAACCACTTTACGCAAGGAGAGAATGGAAAAATGTCTGCTAGTGATCCAATTCTGCTATCTATGTGACTGATACTGCAAAGGAGATTAAAAACAAGGTGAGTTATGTACTTCGAACTTGTTTTTTTGTCTCAGTATTTGCATTCCATCTATTATTACACATCCATTCTATGTTTTCACATCAACCCTGTAGGCTTTTGCGCACCTATTCATTGTTTGGTTTGGTCGGCACCTGCACTTATTTTGTCTATTAGAAAAACTAGCCACTTTGGTTGTGTAACAGCATTGGAGTGTCAAACCTTACAGATCATTAGATAATTGCTTCCAGTATTTAAACTTGGTGCTGTTCCATAACGCAGATAAACAGATATGCATTTAGTGGTGGCCAAGACTCCATCGAAAAGAACAGAGAAATTGGAGCAAATCTTGAGGTACCAAATTCTTTGCTTCCTGAAATGGTAAATACGATACACTTGTCACTAGCTTGTTATTCGATGTTCATATGCTCTTATTACACTGTTTCAGGAGTATGGAGAAGGAAGGATGCTAACTGGAGAAGTAAAGAAGCGACTCACTGAAGTGCTGACTGAAATGGTGGAGAGGCACCGGAGAGCTCGAGCTGCAGTTACTGATGAGGTAAAATCATTATTCTTAACTATCAAAGATTAAAAATATAATTTTGACCGACTCTTTGCAAACAAAAATATTCAGATGGTGGATGCGTTCATGTCCGTAAGACCTCTCCCAAGCATGTTCGATTAGATGAAAACCTCTTTTGGCAGCTCTGCAACTTCGTATCCCAAGCATTAATTTATTTTTGTGTTTACTTGGAATTAGACATCTTTGTTGTTTCACAAACTATTTATATAATTGGTTGTTTATTTAGATATTTGAAAAGGATGAATTTGATTATTGAAATTGATCTATACTTGTGCTATTTACAATTTTCTCAGACTAACATATATTAAAAACTCAATTAGTCACCCATTTTTGAAGTTCAGAATCAGTGATTGGATTTTTAGTGAGATATTGAGCTGGGCCTTATTTGCTCACTAGGTCCAATAGAATTTGTAGTTGGACTTGAATTGAAATGATGGCAATGCCGTAAATAGAAGGAAATCGAAAGGGTAGAGTGAAGGAAAAAATAAAGAAGAAGACAAAAATAACCTTGTGGAGAGAGAGAAGGCAAAGTGTAAATTGGCATCATCAGGCTGAGGGAAACCTAATCTCTCCCTCTTCTGCCCCTTCTGTAATTTCCGATCTCACCCTTTTGCCAATCTTCTTCTCTCTTCTCCGTTTGCCCTTCCATTTCTCCCCGATTTCTCCTTCCCTTTTTTGTTTTTTTTACCCGCCAAAATCACCTCTTCTCTTCTCTAACGGCTCCTTTACCATTTCCCATTTTCTACCTTCAAACCCTAGATTCCAATCTCGGATCGGTGGTTGAATCTTTTGTTATCTCGTGTTTTGGCTGATACCCAGAATTTGATTCTCGTGAGTTTTCTAGTTCTGGAGTTTAAAGTTTCATTTTTTAATCCTCGTGACTCAGTCGTTTTATTTTCTGCTAAGTTAATTGTTCATTTCCAGTTCAGATCTCTGTGTTCCTTCATCTTAGTAAATTCATTTAGCTGATAAGGAGTTCGTTATGTGACTCAGAAGTCAGAACTTTGTCGAATTTCGAGTTTAGCCTTTTGATTTGAGATTGGTCGTAGCTAAAAAGTCGTAATTTTGCGATTTGCTCGTCTCTATCAGATTTTGTTCACTCACTTATAGTTATTATTACTCTGCTTTTGTAGCTCGATCAACCGAAAATATCTATTTCTCTGAAGAGTTAAGTTACAGTTTTTCGCTGTCAAGTGAAATCGAGGATGCAGAAGATTAAGCTATATGAGTATGCGCGTTATGTTTCTGTAAGTCTCGTCAAGTTTTTGCTTTATTAAATTTCGTTTCATATTGTTGTGTCTCTGATGATTGAGTTCACGAGGAATTTTCAATTATCAATATCTTTCGTTATTTCTGGAGTTAAGAATATATATTCATGTTTTGTTTTATAAAGTTGGATGATTCGATCTTATAATCGTCTTTTGTTAGTACAGGTACTGATAAAGCGAGTGAATTAGTTTGTTTTTACGAGCGGCTTGTTTTGAAGCAGTGTGATAATTAAAAATATTGTCTTCGGAAATGGCGAATCGTGATTTAATGCTTGGACAAAATCATAATATCGGTATTGGGCAGGGTCAATCTTTGGTGCTTGGTCACAGCCACACTCTAGGGCTTAGTCAAAACCATGCTGTGGAGTTAGGGCAAGGTCACAATATGGATTTAGGACATCATGATCATGATATTGATTTAGGACATCCACATGATGATCATGAACTAGACTTAGGTGATAGCGACAATCAGGATGGAGAGGATCATCATCATCATCACAATTATATGAACGAGAATGATATCTCCGTGGATCAAAAGCCGGGGCACAACGATGTTGATCCCGATTTGGTTCTTTCCTCGCAAAACCATGACTTTTCCTTGTCAGATAATAATAATCAGTTGGTGGTTGGGGAGAACCATGAACTAGACGAGAATCTGGAACTAGCCGTTGACTCAAGTCATGAAATTGAAATTGATCAGCATGGTGAAATGGTTATGGTTAGCACTCCGGTTCAAGCCCGAGCTCTTACTGCTGACATGACTTACCAACTTACCGTTGGACAAGAGTTTCCAGATGTGAAGAGTTGCCGTAGAGCATTGAGAGATATGGCCATTGCTCTTCATTTTGAAATGCAGACAATAAAATCCGACAAAACTCGTTTCACAGCTAAGTGTTCGAGTGAAGGATGTCCATGGAGAGTTCACGCAGCAAAGCTCCCCGGTGTTCCTACTTTCACTATAAGGACGATCCATGAAAGCCATAGCTGTGGAGGAATAAACCATTTGGGTCACCAACAAGCTTCAGTCCAATGGGTTGCTAGTTCGGTTGAGCAACGGCTTCGTGAGAATCCAAATTGTAAACCGAAAGAGATTCTTGAAGAGATACATCGGGTTCACGGAATCACCTTATCTTACAAACAAGCTTGGCGTGGTAAAGAAAGAATCATGGCAACTATGCGCGGATCTTTTGAAGAAGGGTATCGTTTACTTCCACAATATTGCGAGCAAGTTAAAAGGACGAATCCCGGAAGCATTGCATCGGTTTATGGAAGTCCAGCTGATAATTGCTTCCAGCGCCTCTTCATATCATTTCAAGCTTCAATTTATGGGTTTCTAAATGCTTGTCGACCTCTTCTTGGATTGGACAGAACATATTTAAAGAGTAAGTATTTGGGTACTTTGCTTCTCGCGACTGGATTTGATGGAGATGGTGCTTTGTTTCCATTGGCGTTTGGGATTGTAGATGAAGAGAATGATGAGAACTGGATGTGGTTTTTGTGTGAGCTTCATAATCTGCTTGAAACCAATACTGAGAATATGCCGAGACTCACGATTTTGTCAGATAGACAAAAGGGAATAGTGGAAGGTGTGGAGCAGAATTTTCCAACAGCGTTTCATGGATTTTGTATGCGACATTTGAGCGAAAGCTTCCGCAAGGAGTTTAGCAACACAATGTTAGTCAATTATCTTTGGGAAGCAGCTCAAGCCCTAACAGTAATCGAGTTTGAAGCCAAAATACTTGAAATCGAAGAGATTTCTCAAGATGCAGCGTACTGGATTCGGCGAATCCCTCCTCGATTATGGGCTACTGCATATTTCGAAGGGCAACGGTTTGGACATTTAACTGCAAATATAGTCGAATCCCTAAACTCATGGATCGCTGAAGCATCTGGACTTCCAATTATTCAGATGATGGAATGCATTAGGAGACAACTAATGACTTGGTTCAACGAACGGCGCGAAACCAGTATGCAATGGACTTCAATACTTGTCCCAACTGCTGAGAGGCGTGTAGCTGAGGCTCTTGAGCTTGCAAGAACCTATCAGGTGCTTCGAGCCAATGAAGCAGAGTTTGAAGTTATATCTCATGAAGGAAACAACATTGTGGATATAAGGAACCGTTGTTGTCTATGTCGGGGTTGGCAGTTATATGGTTTACCTTGTGCGCACGCTGTGGCAGCTCTTCTTTCTTGTAGACAGAATGTTCATAGGTTCACTGAGAGCTGTTTCACTGTGGCTACATACAGGAAGACTTATTCTCAGACGATTCATCCAATTCCAGATAAAAGTCTTTGGAGAGAGCTTTCTGAAGGTGATCCAAACGTGAATAAAGCTGCTCTTGAGGTTATTATAAACCCGCCAAAGTCACTAAGACCGCCTGGTAGGCCGAGGAAAAGACGGGTTCGAGCTGAAGATAGAGGACGGGTGAAGCGGGTTGTGCATTGTAGTCGGTGTAACCAGACCGGTCATTTCAGAACCACTTGTGCTGCACCTATTTGAATTATCTGTAAGTTTCTTAGCTGTTTTAGCATAATGTTAGTATCCTAATTGAGTTCACATATCTGATTTGTGTGTAGATTTCTCGTGACAGGAATAATACCGCGGGCTTGAGTGAGTTGTCGGAAAAGAAGCAAAGACTGCAGGGTAAACTCTGTTTATTGTACTGTAAAAATTCAGTCTTTCTTGATCAGTTTCAAGATTTCCCTGAAGAACAACAATGTCTGTTTGTTAAATCCTTTCTTTACTTGTTTTTATATGCTCAGCTCGAGCAGAATTTTACGCATAAACTCTTATTTTTTATAATTCCTGTGATCAGATTTTACTTTTATTGCTTTGTATTCTATTTAGATTTAATCCAAAAAGAAAGTTTATTACTATCCACACGGGACGAAGTATAATGTAATTCTTATTGTTTTTCTTCATTACAATTCAAATATCAATCAATCATTCACGTACCAAAATATGAAACAATGTGTTCCGAAAGACTAATTTCCTTAAAAACCGGCGAGACCGTTCGAGGCCAAAGAAGTAGCTACCACGAGGGTCAAGGAACCAGTAGATGAAACCATACAAGAAGAAGAGACCAGCCATCAAGAAAGGTACGAAGGCTAATCCTCTAGACTTGGACGTAATCAGATACATCCCTGATACAAATGCAGATACCATTGCGATTAGCGACACAACCATTAACAGAGCAGACATGTAGAGGAAAGCAGAGCGGCCGCGAAACCCGTCTCTCGATGCGTAGAACAAGAAATAGACCGTGGCTACAGAGAAGCCGTAGGCGATTGTGTCAAACACCAAGAAAAATTTAAAAGCTGCTTCTTCCATCAGTGCAGGTGTGCCATCAGGTTTGTAACCGCCAGGTAACTGAAACGCGGCAGCAAATGCAACGGTTGCTACAAGAACCGCGACTAGAAAATGGACCTCGTACATTGCACCATCATTTGTTGTATTTCTTTCTTTAAGATCTACCTTTTCTCGCTTCTCCTTCTCTATGTTCTGTCGCTGAGACGGTTGTTTGTAGTATTTTTGCAGTGCATAGTATGCCATCCCAACCTTGAAACCAATCTGTATAAACCGAAATTATCACATCGGATAGGAGAGGAGAAAAACTAATACCTTAATCTCAGAGCCTCACTTTTCAACATTTTGAGAAAGAAATGTAATGTACCTCTTGCTTCTGAGAGTAAAAGAGTTCGGCAGCTGTGAAGTGATTATGATTCATAACATATTTATCCACTCGCTTGATACGCAAAAGAAGCAGCAATATCGCGTAACGTTTATAAATAACCGATAAATGGAGAGGCGTGTTTCCATCTACATCGCTTTCGTTCAAGAGATGAGGAAAAATCTGAGGCATGCCTAAAATACAATGAATGATTCCTCTTTGTCCTGATATGACTGCAGAGTGAAGTGATGTTTCGCCTTTACCATCAACTAGTTCCCAAACATAAGGACAGCAACGAACAAGCTCCCTATATGCATCAATTTGGCCAGTAGACGCCGCAAGATGAAGTGGACATCGTCCTTCTTTATCAGATATGTAAGCAGCCGAACTATCTTGTTGAAGCAAGAATCGAGTTATCTCGGTTTTGCCTAGCCATACCGAATAATGAATAGGTGTCCATCCGATAATATCGACTTCTTTGACCATTTCCGGCCTTTTCTCCATCAACTTTTTCAAGAAACCTAACCAAAACAACAAAATCTACTTGTTAGGAATCCAGCATGGGAAGTCAATGAAACATAATACTGTAGAGTATATACTGATAAAAACAGCAAAAGATGAACCAAAATAAATTTCAAAGGAGAAAGTAAAAGAAATTACCGGTACTGACAATGTCAGAATCCACAGCGGCGTGCAAGGCATTCATACCTTTAGGCCCTTTACCGGAAACCAAAGGAAATCTTTCCAAAATATTATCAGCAATATCGAGAAGCCCTCTTTCAATAGCTAAGTACAAAGGAGACAATATATTGTTGTTGCTATTGGCCATATCTACCAATCCTAAGTCTTCTTCAACTAGGAACTTAGCTACATTAACCTGTCCATTCTTTAATGCAACATTTAAGGCTGTATCGTTTTGCTTGTTAGTACTCCTCAATAGCTGCTTCCATGTCTCGGTTCTTCCCCGGTTTTCGATACCTGAAGTTACGTGATTGGCTGAATTTATAAGAAGTTTCGAAACTTCAAAGGAACCGACACTAGCTGCCACGTGTAGAGGTGTGTCTCCATTGTTGTTTTCTCTAAGGAGGAGTGATGGGTAGATATGAAGTATGGCTGCTGCGAAATCAAGTCTCTGATGCTTCGCTGCAATATGAAGAACGTTGTTGTTCTGTGGGGTTACCTTGTCGAAATCTGAATGGTGAAATTTGGTAAGATCAAGGACATTAGTGTCCCCTTGAGCTGCAGCTTTAAACAATCTCCAGTCCATGCTTCTGTAACACAAACCACAGTTAGTAAAGTCTCAAGAATGAATCAGAAGATCTAATGTATTGTTCATAGAATGTGGCAACTAAAAGCTGCTGCAAAGAGTATTTCTTGGAAAGAAAGGAGAAGCTTCATGCTTCTTTTGTATCGAGCTATAGAAGTCGTATGCTTAGTCTTCTGAAATTGTTTGATTAGTTTACTTTGTAAATGTTTGTGAAAGTGAGTTTTTTGTTCTTGATCTTTCCTTTTTTCTACGCACATGTTTGTGAAACTGAGGTTTTTGTTCTTGTCCTCTTTTTTTCTGCCCTTAAATACTGCATTTATTGTTATTTTACTTCTTTAATTATCAACAATGGCAAAGGATTAAGGACGTGATGATTTATCATTTTTTCTTAACATAAAGAAAATTTCCGGGTTTCTTAAAACATTTGACCAAAAACAGGTACTGGTTGAAATTAATAAAGACAATATTGAACGGTACACAAATGAAAGAAAAGTCTCGAAAACGACTAGAAAAAGAAAAAGAAAAAGAAAAAAATGATTCAAGAACGAGGGTGCTCGCTAATAACAACATATACTCGATTAGGCATTCTAGCGTTCTCACTCTTTTGTTTGCAACTAGTAAAACATTCTAAACAAAGTCACTTCAAATCTTTTATCAGTAACCGTAGCCTGAGCTGTAATCTGTAGCGTATCCTCCAGGCGGATTTGTTGGAGCTGCTGCATAGACTGAGCCGTGGGTTGCATATGGGTTATAGCCTTGCTGCTCTGGTGCTACAGTTTGAGGCTGTGCTGGTGCCGGCGCTCCAGCTTCAGCCATGAAGTTCTGTCATAAACACAATCAACGGGTCACATTTCATCATCAAAACAGATCAGCTTCTGTCTCGTTTTTGCTGGATAAGAGATCCAGTGTGATAATAAAGGTACCTGGATAAGCTGCATAGCAGTTTGGACTTGTGAGCCAGTTCCGCTAACCTCAACAGTCATCTCACCAGGTACTCCCCTGGTTTCCTGAATGGTTACTGTTGCTCCACTAAGACGTCGAGTGTAGCTTATGTTTGAACCTGATGTCCCAATTACAGCATCTGCGTAAGACAATGGAATCTGCATTTGCTGCGTCACTTGCTACAAAAACAAACAAATCACCCTCATACCAGTCAGATTCGCATGTGATTTACTTGCATTATATACATTGCAGTAGATTGAACAGTTAACTTTACAAAATCAGCTTCACAACATATTGAAGAGATAGAAGAGAAATACCTGAGCGACCATCGGTGGGGCCTGTGATACGTGCACATTCATAGGAGGTTCTCTTCCATATGCAGAAATACCTTGATGAGGCTGTTTCTCCATTGGAGGTGGACGCATCTCAGGAGGAGGATAGTAGTTATCATGTCTAGGAGGTTGCATATATGGAGGTGGGTTGTGACCATAGCCAGGACCTCCGCCACCAATTGGGGCATGACTTTGAGGTGGACCCCATGTCTGGTGTGGCGGCATATGATCCATCTGGCGAGTTGGCTTTTGCATCTGTTTCAAAAGCAGTGTAAAGAGAAAAGTTCATAGAGACAAAAAAGAAATATTGCCAAAGATCCAGCGGGAACAGAAGAGAACCTGATTTTCAAAGAATGGGATAATGCTACGATCAACCAAGAACTTTCTGAGATGTGATGCAATCAGCTCCAAGGCTTTATGAACACTTGTTGGATCCCCCACAACTTCAACAACCCTATCGTCTTGAAGAGCAAAAACAGGCAAATCCTCTACAAAAATTTGCCATAACAAATTTCAGTAAGAGCTACCAAAGGATAAGGAATAAACGAAACACAGCAAAAATGAAGGTTGAAACTATTCAGAATGTAAGCCAATCTGAGAATTCGACTGTTATAGTTCTAGCCAAATTTGCACATAAAGATAAGATAGTATTGGAAAGTAATTCGCTCCCTAATTCTCAAATGGAGAAACAGAGAATAACTAGAGAAACCCTAACCCAAATTTGCATCCATTCATGTTTTAAATGAAAGATCCCTATCAGGGTAGGTAGGCGTCAAAACTTAGGTATTGCTATACCAGAGGCCTTTTATCTCTACACGTGAGGGGGAAAAAGAAGAATAGTTCATAGCATAACTGAAACCAAAAGCAAGAAATAATTCTTCAGCATGTAAATTGTGAAGAGAAGGAACCTGATCCAAGAACTCTAACTATACAACTGGATGCTTCTTGAATAGCTTTAACTGTTGCTCCCTGCTTTCCAATCAAACTTCCAGCCTGAGATGCTGGGACTAGTAACCTTGTTGAAACTTTTGAAGGTGGAGGGGCCTGAGAAGCTTCACCATCCAATCCATCAACTATCCTCATGTGGACTCTCAGAAGGCCATCCATAGAAGGTGGTAGAGATGATTCGGGCTCTTCTTTACCAGAAACCATAACCTGCCGACAAAGAGGAAACAAGTAGACAATATTACAACACAACTTAAAACATTTCACAAACAACAATCTTAGTCTCTATACCAATTATCATTTGGGTGCCATATTTCTCAAAGCGTTTTCCAAAAAAAGTACAGACTCATATGCACTTTGACCAGTTAGATGTTTAATTCCTGTTATGATCTTCATTTAAAGTTTTTACCCATGGTATTTAGGTTATCGCCTTTAAGATGGCATAGCAGCCATTACCAATCTTCTAGACTTAGAGAAGCTCTTCATAGAACCTTTTTTCATGCAATCTTAAAATTTCTCGTTACTTAAGCCTAAACCATAATCTCATCATCCACATATTGTTACATCCGGTTAAGCAGGTCCTTGCATGCTGCAGAAAATCTGCAGCAAGATGTCTATCATCCAGGTACTGAAGTTACCAGAAAGAATGCAGAGCTTCATGGCACTGAGGTTAATACAAGAAGAATCTTGTCTACTCGATAAACTTATCAGCACTTTGTAATGCTCAAGGCTGAATCGTTGCCATCTGGCTTTGGTTCTTCATATTTGGGACCATACCGATGATTGCTTTGTTGCCATAAAACTTGCAAGATGAAACCTGCACAGATTCATGGTGATCACGGCAATAAAGGTAACCCTACTCACATCTTATCAACTTCGTCGATTATCTTTCTCCTTTCACTTGAAGGAAATGATAAGCAGGCCTGCTGGTTAGTGGTTACTATACTTGATAAAGACTTAATTTACTTAATAAGGTAATCTTCAACACTATTTTGGCAGCTCAGAATCTTATCACTCAGCTATTTTGTGCAGTTTCCTATCTGTTTACTTACATTTTGCTCAAGGGTTGTCTTTTAACTAAAAGTTCATGGCCTTTTAAGTTTTAGTCCAATATCATTATTTAACTAATAATATCTGCAACTCGTATAGCATGAAATGTAAGGCCAAGGAAAAAAAGGATTTAGAGACTCACAGCTCTTTCGGTTGTCCCTGGAGGACCATCGAGAATCTTTATTCGAGCCCTTGTCTCCTCAACTATTTTCTTAATAACATCACCTTTGCGACCAATGATGCTACCCACTTTTTGTGCAGGAACCAGCATACGGAACACCGTCTCTCCAGGCCATCCCGGCCACCTCTTCTCCTCACCTCCAACTGTTGCACCTCCTTCAGACTCTGATTTCAGAAGAGACTCAACATGCTCAGAAATTCCTTCCTCCCCTGCTAGTTGATCTTGAACTTCATCACCATTGTGATCTTGTGCCTCACCTTCCACCTGATACTGGGCCTGATCATGAACCTCGTCTTGCAACTGATACTGCTCCTGATCTTGCGGCTGATATTGTAGGTCATCTTGAGGCTGCTCTTGGACATCTTCATGAGCCTGGTCCTGCACCTGGTATCCTTGATACTCTAATTGATCTTGAACCTCGAACTGCTGGGGTTCAAGAGTCTGATCTTGTACCTCATACTCCTGAGGTTCAAGAATCGGATCTCGAACCTCGTATGGTTGGTGACCAAGTGTCTCATCATGGACCTGGTACGGTATCCCATTATGAACCTCATCTAATCCTTGATCTGGTACCTGATTTCCATTGTGTGCAACAAAATTTTGCTGATCTTCAGCTTCAGCCATGACTACAGAGCTGCCATAAAATTGGAGTCGAGACACACTGATTAGTCCCGTTATACATTCAGAAACAGTTAATGTAACAAATAACTAAAGAAGCAAAACGCCTAGAATTAAAACAACGATACAATCTAAAGAAGTAACAAAATGATAATTCTAAACGTAACATAATAAGTCTAGGTCGCCTAAAGTCCGAGTAAGCTCTAGACGCAAGTCCTTAAGACTGGATAAGGTCACTCTACCATAATCGAGAGAAACGTCGGCCAATTCTTCTACCCACAGATACAAACGGAACCCTGGGAATTCGATCGGAGTACTTGGTAACCTTAAATTTTGTTGTTTCGACTTACCCAGGCTAATTAAAACCTCAAACTAACTCAAGATACACATAGAAGTAGCGAGAAACCCTAAAATTACCAATGAATTAGCGAGAAATATAGCAACAAAAGCTTAAAATAACCCAGTGAACTTACGTTATATCGATGGAACCTTGAACGCTACTACAGAGACAAATGGAAAACTACGAAGGGGTTCGGCGGTGAAAGAAAGAGAGAGAGATTCCGGCAACAATGGAGGCGGGTGAAATTATCTTCAAGTTGAGATCGAGAAGTAGTGAACTTTTACTTTATTCTACTTTAGTCCTTATAATTATAATAATTTCTAGTTGTGACAAAAGAGTTACTAATTCACCGAAACTACATACAAAACTAGGCCGCAAAAAAATAGGTGGTCAAATTACTATGGGCCTTTTTGTCTGCTTTAAGGCCTATTATAACTTATTTATGTTATCATTTAATCAATTTATCTCAAACCTGTTATATTTTGTTGAAGAAACCTAGTTTTATGATTACATTTTTTTTTCTTCACTTGTCATTTTACAAACAATTGAATTTTGATATCACAGTGTCTAAATAAATATGTAAAAATCATAGCCAAAGCTTTTTATCTCCAGCAATGATTGTGGCCTTATAGAACACTTCCCTGATTTGTAAACATTTAAATTGTGTTTTTTTTTTCTATTCACGATTAATTATTTTTCTTCATAATTGCTTGAAAATGTTATGGGTATTAATATGATCTTGCATTCATTTCATAAGGATTCTGAGGACATAAATTGTTGGAAATTTGAAAAAAATCATAGTAAAATGTTACATGATTGTCATTCAAGAGTCTAAATGAAAGCAGAAGATGAAGAATACTAGAGAGCTTTCTTCCTAAACAAGCAATTACTATCATAACTACTAGAGTATTATGTTTGATATGTCAAAAACGAAACAAACAAACAAAACATAGTAAAGGAGAATTAGATCTTTCTGCTGAGGTGTTTTACTCAACCGGCTCAATCCTAGGCCTCAGTGGCGGCAGCTTTTTCTTGTACTTCCACGGCAGTCTCTGTTTCTGCATTAGCTTCCTCCTCCGGAGTTCTGCCGTTTGTCACAGGTGGCACCAAAGAGTCAAACTTGTCTGATTTGCCCAACACAATCTCAATCTGCAAAGTAACAAACCCAAAAGGAGGTTAATACAAGGTCATGTAAATAAGGAAGTGGTGAAGAAGAAACTTGCCTTTGCCTTCTGAACCATCCTTCCTTTAGTCTCATCTTTCATTCCCACAGTTGATGTTAACACTTCTGTTAAACCAGAACAAAGAAGAAACAGATTCTTGAATTCAACCAGAGATTAAGATTTAGGAAAATATAAACGGTGATGGTAAGAAGAGAGATTTAACTTACTCTTCTCTGTTGCCAGTCCATTGTTCTTCAAGATCTCAGAGATTGTTACCACAGTTGTGATCGCTATATACAGAACATACAGTTATATAATAAACGCAATGAGGATATAATGAAAGAAGATTGAGTAATAGCTAAAATAGATACCCATTCCAAGTGCAGAGAGCTCGACCTCGTTGTGTTGCTGAATGTACCTCTGCATTAATCAACGCAAGGATCAAATCACAATGCCATCACAAAAGATTCGGTTCAGAAAATATCCAATTGCTCTCTTGCTAATACAAACAAACACTTGGTGGACATAATTACCAAATTATACGGTTTGAACCAAAATTGATAAAGATCGATCCTAAATCAATACTAAACATCGTCAAAAACGAATCCGAAGCAAAATCCAAGCGAAGACTGATCCTAAAACTATGTTCGTTTATTGTTCTACATTCTCAATCAAACGGATCTCGCTATCCACTAAACCAGATCAAACATTTAAAAAAACGAAGACTCGTTTGATCTGAAAACCGTAGATCCGGTGAGAAATTATCGTTCCGGTCAAGAGATCAACGTACCTTGGCGAGGTTAACGTAGAAGAACAAAGGTTTCTTGGTGTTGGAGACTTGGATCCTGTTCTTCTTGTGAGACTCAACAGAGGCCGTCGTAGCGGGCGCGAGAACGATGTTCCTCTCTGCTGGGATTGGTGCCGGAGCCGGTGTCGCTACTTCCATCGCCATCTTCGATCACACTTCAGTCTCTCTGCGTAACTTTGCTTCTCTCTTTCTCGAAGACTTTCTCTTTCGCTAGCGGGAAAAGTTCTCAGATCGTTTTTGGTTAGTTACACGAGCAATTAGAAAACCGTTACGAGGCCTAACTGCATTTATATAGCACTCGATGCGCTTCTCGTAAAGCCAACGAAAACGTGACACGTGTTCGTCTTCGAGCGGTTTGTTGACGGAGTAAAGAGCGAAAGACGGATTCTTACATCTCGCTTCGAGTGTGTGAAATAACGAGATTGCCCTGATATTTTGTGGTTGTGCCTTTATCGATTTAAACGGGCCTGGAAGTATTTGTTACCTAAATGGGCCTGAGTGTCTGTTGATATATTTATCTGTAAATTATGAATTTTATAAAAATATGTTTTTTCTTTTTTTTTGAAAATAGTATATGTTAGAGAGACATCATTTTCTTTTGTTTGCGTGATACAAATTTTTGATTTGACAAATTGAGATGTATCTGTTGTTTTAGATGTTGATATCATATAAACAGCTTTATGAATGAAAATTCTGATATTATGTAGAAAGAGATTTCAACTTTAATTGGTTAATGTCACTTCTGACTATTCCATGATGCGTTTTATCAAACATAAAAAAAATACCTTCGGCGATAAACATGTTATTTAAATTAGTGAAATTATAAATCCAGTTTCTTAATATGACTCTGCGGACTAGATATCACCAAATTATATACACTGTTTTATTTTTTGTTGCTGCATAAGAGCATATACACTATGTTCTCTGCGTATATTATATAATTTCCACAATACATAGACCAATCTCGTTCAAGGAGGCGTTTTCATTAGCAATATCTTATTTGGGACCATTTGATGGACCAACCGACCGATTTGCCTTTAGATTTTTGTTTTCTTGATAAGAATTTTGCCGCCAAAGGATGAAGATTTTCTGATTTTGAGTTGCGACGTGGGTCCTACGTTATTCAAAATGGGTACCATTGTTCTTTTCAAAAGAAAGTGTGTTTGCTATTAGACTTTGACTCTATAAAACTATGAGAAGCCCAAACGATAATATATATGATTGCTAAAATTTAACTTATATAATTCAGACTTTAGATTGGAAAATTGAATTTTATTTTATTTTGCTTTTGGAATTTCTATTGAGTAAATATTAAAAATCTATGAAAACTATAATATTGGTTTTTCTGATATGGTTTCTTGGAAATTTTGATGATATGAGTAAAAGTTTGATTTTGTATTGAACGTTTTCAACAATAAATAAGTAAAATGAATGTAAAGTTTACAAGGGAAAAATGTCAACTCAGTTTGTATTATTCCGTAACGAAGGTATGTTATTAATATTATAAACATCGAAATTAATAGATTAGGAACACATTTAAGCATACTAATCAAATATATATTTGAAAATAATACTTCAAAAAGCTAAACATTTAAACAGAGTAGCGAGGGAAAGTAAAAGATAACTCTTTAGGTTTGAACTCGAAAAGGCAGGAAGTATTTTCAAAAATCATTGTTTTCTTCTACATTACAAAGTGTATGATATAATAAGTACCTAACATTCAAGCATTTTAGAAGGTTTATTATTTAATAATGTGTGAATTAGAGATGAAAAAAATACACACTGCATTAGAAAGAAGGATTCGAATACATACACATTTGAATTTTTTTTCTTCCAAAAAAGCTGTGACAGGTAAATAAATAGTGGTGTCACGTTGGTCGAGAGGTGGGTTATTAAATGAGCCACTTGTCATTTTGGTATTTATGGTTATTATTATTAAATGAGGTATTTGTCACATTGGTATTCGTCTTGTGACTTAAAAGGGCGTGATGATTATTGATTAGTTTGAATTTCCTTCTAAGATACTACTGCTAAACAAAATGATTGTTGTAAATTTTTACAAACTCAAAAATTAATTGATAATAAGTTAGTATATTGTGATTACATATTAGTAGACTATATGTAGCTCTCACTCTCAGCAGTAGCATCAGATTTAACCACTAATTTTAAAACAAAAAAGAAAATTATAAACTGTAGTATAAGCTTATGAACTAAAGGTTTCTATTTCAGTTAATTACTTTAAAGATTTACATTTATTTAGGAAATAATGTAAAATTTCAAGTTTAGAGTAATATATATTTTCCAAATTCTGATTCAAAAATGAATAATAAATTATACAGTATAAAAATAAAACCAAAGTGCTGTAAACTGTAAAGCGCCAAGAAAATACAAAAGAAAAGAAAGACATGAAAGAGAAAAATAACTAAAATAAAATTTGAAAAGTCCCAATAAATAACTAACAGCTTAAACAAATCAAACACATTTCCAAAATAGTCACCGTCCAAAAAAAAAAACTTTTGTTTTTCTCTCTCGACAACTTTGTTGTGGATAAAGACATTCATTTCAAACCTGTCTGCAAAATTCTCACGGGCAATCGGAGAGAGGAGACAGAGGTGGTGCACAAGAACCCTTCTTCGATCCTACAATACTCGTAAGAACAACTTCTTTCGCATTTTTTTTGAATCATTATCTTCTGTTTTTGGGTACATGTTCTTCTTCCTCAAAATCTGCTTCTATCTTTGAAAATTGCTCGCAAAATTTGATTGTTTTTCCTCTTTTTCCCATTAATTCTCATCTGGGTTTCAAAATTTACATTTTTTTTTTCAAAAACTTTGACTGTTTCTTTATTTTGAGGTTGTTAATGCGTGTTGGTTTCACTTTTGAATTGTTCTCCTGTGACCCTCTCTACAGTTCCCGTACCATGTCAGATTCAAGAATGTTCTAACTTTGAAATGTCAGCTGAGATAAAAAAAAACTGTAAACTTGTTAAAGATTATATTTTTTTTTTGGTTTGTCGCTAAGGGTTGAAAGAATTAGAAAGTTAAAGGTATTGATAATCTGATATCTTACAAATTGAAATTGGGTCTTTGAGAATCTTTGTAATAGAGAGAGTCTCATTGTTTGTTTTTGTGGATTATATATCTGCAGTGGTATGGGAAGAGAAGGTGGTGAAGTGCTTATGGACCGAAACGCTGACGTTTTAAGCGGTAGAGTTCACGTTGCTCCTAAGATTGCTGCAGATGAGCCTGATGAGGAATTTGAAGTCAAGGAATGCACAGAAGAGAAATCTCTTTGTGAGAATGCACCAAATGTTGGATCTGCTGACAGAATTGGAGCTCAAAATTCGCCTAAAATCCGTAATGGAAATGCTAAAGTTTCAAAGGTAAAACTAATTTTGACAAGATCTTAGTTTTGACAAATTGGGAAGTATAATGTTTTGTAGATTGATAGGAGAGGTGTAAAAGATTGAGGCTTGAAGGCGATTTTTACCCATTTGTTTATGTTTTTTTGCAGCCCGATGCCTCTCTTTCCGCAATGAGGAAGCCATTGCAACCCGAGAACAAGAAGCAGATCGATGACGATGATACTTGCTCAATTGCTTCTTCGTATCCTTTACCAACCTCTATATCATTTAATACTTGTTACTTTGACGTATATATGTAACACAATGCTTAACAATACCAACAATGTTTCCTTAACGATATCTACCACAGCGTGGCAACATCCATGAGGATGGGTAAGTCTGGAGTGACTTATGGAAGTGCTCCTACGTTTAGAAGCACTCAACGTGCTGAGAAACGCAAGGAGGTAAATAAATATTCTACCTTTCTGTTTCCACAACTTAGTCATAGATCAAATAAGCAATTTAAAAGTTGTCTAGCAAAGCCAACAAAATCCAATATCATATACACTATAGTTATGTTTATGGATTGATCTTTTTGTGGGGATTGTGTGGTGTAGTATTACCAAAAGCTTGAAGAGAAAAACCAAGCACGTGAAGCCGAAAGGAACGAGCTTGAACAAAGGCAAAAGGTAAAGTAGACATTTCCGGTAGATGCAGTTTTTTTTTTTCCGGATTCTTAATCTAAAACCTCATTGATTACAATGGATTGCAGGAGGAACAAGAAGCAGCCTTGAAACAACTTAGAAAGAATCTCAAGTTCAAGGCTAAACCAGTTCCCAACTTCTACTACGAGGCACCTCCTGCAAAACCTGAGCTCAAGAAGGTATAATTCCAACCAAAGCTCTCTCTTTGTTCAGAGCTCAGCATTGTTCTTGTGACAAAGTAGCTTTATGTTTCTTTCTAGGTCCCTTTGACGCGTCCCAAGTCGCCAAAACTCATCCTCTCTAGGAGAAAAAGCTTCAGCGATGCAATCAACTCGTCTTCCCGCGAAGAGATTCTGAAGACAGTCTCTAACCGGAATCGACACAGCACTGGAACAGCTCACAAAGAAGATTCCAAGAACAAGAACACCAATGCTGGTCACGACAGCCCTCGTGTTAGATCTGGCAAGGCTAAATCTGGATTGAAACCTGTTAAAGAATGCTCGGAAGAAGCGTGTGAGGCTTGAAAAGATATGAATGATGATGATGCTTTGTTGGTCTGTGTTTTACTCAAACTAACTTTGATTTTACCGGCGAAAATTTAAATCAAAACAAAGACCCTTTGTTTTTCGGTTATTCCCGGTTTATGTTTGGCTCACAATGTAACTTTCTTTCTTGGTTTTATTTTTAACATGAAAAAAACTTTATGTTGATTGTTGAAGAAACTCCTAATGTTGAAATTTGTATATTCGAGTGTTGTTGGATTTAAAAAATTTTAGTTAATCAAGTTAAGTTAAGATTATTACTGTATTAATTAACCTTTATCTTCTCTAATCGATGATTTTAATAACAAGCTCCTAGCAGATTTCTTATATATCCAGAGAACGAAACCAGTGGAAAGCAAAACCGGCAACAAACATTTAATCTAAACCGGTAAAATCAAATAAGGAAACCTAAAAACCCAAAACCAAACCGACTAAAGTCGATAAACCTAACCAACGGCTAACAGTTTTCCGGCCACCGCTTGAACGATGACCACCGCGGTGCGATCCACCGCCATAAATCGGAATCGGATGTACTCCTCCTCCTCTTCCGATATTTCTCCCTCCACTCCCTCCTCCGCCGCGTCTCCCTCCACCTCCGCCGAAGCTGCGTCCTCCTGTCCCAAAGCTACGTCCTCCTCCGCCAAAACTGCGTCCTCCTCCGCCAGAACTACCCTTTTTAACAACGACTGCTAATTCCTTTGAATTACCGACGAATTCGTCGCCGAACGGCTTCGATTCGATTTCTTGGACCGGAAGATTGTCATGGTTAGGATCAACGGAGGCTAAACGTGTTGTAGATGGCGAGATCGAGTTAGTAAAGTGGTGCTGAAGATGGAGAAATAAAAGAAAGCATAGAACCAAAGAAGCTTTCCTAAAATCCATTATTTCGTTGGCTTTCTTCTGTTTCTGTGTGACTTCTTAATTTATACACCGAATTGTTTAGACCGCGTCACTAAATAATCCTAATTTGAATGGATTCCTTATCTGAATGCGTATTTTAAGATATACTTTTTCTGCTGGAAACCATTATTCGATTTATTAATAAGAATACTTTTTTATGTTGATTAATATCAAGTTTTTATACAAAAATGTCATTCATTAAACCTTTTTGATTATTTTAATTGGTTCATATAAATACATATAAGTATTTCGTTACAGATCACAATTTCATAATAATCATATAGTTTCGTTTTGAAAATCAAAATGTTGTGTGATGATGCACAAAAGTGAGGGTAATACAGTAATTTTAGGATCCAAAATTTTAAAAGATAACGTAATAATCTCACTCAAAACATTTATCTTTTGCCTCCATCCAAATTCACCAACCATGGCCACTTGTTTAATTCCTCTCTCTTCTTCGTTTCTTCAACCTCTGAAACTTAAAACCCTAGCAAGACCCAGAAGCCCTGACTTATCTATCACCAGAAAAATCGTAACAACATCCGATTCCCAAAAGAACACCGGGAAGTCAAACCCCAGCAGCAGAAACCCTAATTTCCAGAAACGGCACAAATCCTCCAAGTATGGAACTTCTAGAAGGTCGATCCTTAAGAAATCGTTCTTACAAGAACAAGTTACTTTCACCGCGCGGATATCTGATGACCCCCACGTGGCGATTATTGGTGGCGGAATGGCTGGTTTGGTCTGCGCACTAAACCTGGAAGCTCGTGGCGTCCAATCCACAGTTTTCGATACGGTTCGTCAATCTGGTTCCTTTCTAACTTGAATTGAAGTTTGGTAGAATGAGTAATGTGAAAGTTATGAATTCTGAGTGTTTTTTCTGTTCGAATTTCACTTCAAAAATCCAAGCTTTTTGGTTTCAAATGTGGTAATTTGAATCAAATTCGTAAATTAGTAAGATTCTCTTGTGTCTCGTTTATGCAGGGGATACATGGGTTAGGAGGAAGACTTGGAACAAGGATTATTCAACCACAAGGATTGATTTTTGATCACGCTGCTCAATTCTTCACTGCTAATGATTCTCGGTTTATCAAATTGGTTGATGGGTGGTTAGAGAAAGGACTTGTTCGAGAGTGGAAAGGTGTTGTGGGAGAGCTTGAAATTGGCGGTAGTTTCTCACAGTTCCCTCAATCATCAGCTCCAAGATACATTGCTGCTAATGGCATGAGATCTCTTGCAGATTCGTTGCTATTAGAGGTGCGATATGTTATCTCTCTGCAACAAAATTTCAGTTTTTATGAGGTGAAGTAAGTAATACCGGTTGATTTGTTGCAGAGTCAAATGGTGAATTTGGTGAGGCCTTGTTGGATCAGTAAGTTAGAACCACTTAATGGGATGTGGCATTTAAGTGAGAATGGAACACCTCGTGGTCAGTTTGATGTCATAGTCATTGCTCATAATGGTAAGAAAGCGTATTGATTTCTCTCTTAATAGCTTGAGAGGCTTTGCTATGTCTTCTTTTTTTACAAATGGTTTACCATTGGTTCAGGGAAATGTGCAAATCGCTTGCTTTCAGCATCTGGCTTGCCCTTAGTTGCTAAACAGATGAAGGTAGATGCTAAAACTAAGCTAAGACAATATATAGCTCAACAAATCTTTCTATACTGATACAATCCTCCTTTGATCTATTAGAAACTGGATCTGAGTTCCATGTGGGCGTTATTAGCAGCTTTTGATGATCCTCTTCCCACAGTGAACTTTGAGGGAGCGTTTGTGAAAGGAGTCGAATCTTTGTCTTGGATGGGAAACAACTCTGCAAAGCTTGGAAAAGGCGGATCTCCACATTGCTGGACTTTCTTCAGTACTGCAGCATACGGAAAACAGAACAAAGTTCCTCAGGTTAGTATCTCTCTCTCCTCTCTTCAAAGCTTACAACAACAATTTCAAAACTGAAGAAATCAAATGGTTTCCTTCCTCTTAGGAAAATATCCCAACGATCACGGCAGAGAAAGTTAGAGCCGGGATGCTTCAAGGTGTGGAAGTCGCATTAGGCTTGCCTGAAGGCTCGCTTCCTAAACCAGTTTATACGAAGCTGCAGCTATGGTAAGTAAAAGATGTATTAACAGTGCTAAAACATATGAAGATTTGTGGAGTCATTCAATGTTCTTTTACAGGGGAGCAGCTCTTCCTAAGAACACTCCTGCAGTTCCATGTATATTTGATCCACAAGGCCGAGCTGGTATATGCGGTGACTGGCTTCTCGGTTCTAACTTAGAATCTGCAGCTTTAAGTGGTGAATCCCTAGGAAACCATGTAAGAAGCTTCCTATGACTCTTCTGAACAAGTTTGTATTCTTGTTTTAAATTGCGGATTACAGAAGAAAAGATAATTAATGTTTTGAAGTTTTGCTCTTCTTTGTTTTTTTTTCCCTGCAGATTGCAGATTTTCTGCAGAACAGTGAAGCAAATCCGGAAGAGTTTGCAATCGGTTTACATGATAGGTTAAGTCCTCTTGCTGGCCATGATATTGGGCAGTTTCCTGGTTTAACATCTGTGGGAGAAAAGGAAGAAGCTAAAGCATATCAACTTCTGTGAATACATCAATCACTCAGTCTACTGTTACTTGACGAAGAAGCAAAACACATTGATGCAGAGATGTTTTGCAAAGCTTACAGTGACTTGTGTTTCCCCACCTACAGACTCTACCATTTTCAGCTTTCTTTGTTGACCAATTTCAGATGCGCTACATATGAAGAAGCTGAATCTGTCTAGTTGTGAAAGTTTTGTTCAGGCTTCTTTACAAATCAATAGAAAAATAGGCAAGTGTACTTTTTTCCATTGTACGACAGTGTTAGTTACATTAACTTTTCTTGTCAAAAGGGTTTTCATTGTACAACAAAAAACAAGAGTAATTTTCTGTTAAAATTTCAAAATAGGAGGTTTTATTTACAAATACATAGATATTAAACACGAAACGGGGTACCGCCGAGGGGAAAAAAAACACGAAACGGTACTTCTCGGTTTAAGAGTAGAAGAAATTAGGTTTAAGAGTAAAAACGAATGAAACGCGTAACAGAAAAATCGCCATGAAAAGAGTTAGAAAGTCTAAGAAACGAGAAGAAAATGATGAAAAGGATTCGAACGACCCGTTTTCGATGATTCATTTGGAAATCAAAGAAGAGATTCTCATGTAACTCCCGCCGAAATCCATAGGCAGGCTAGGTTTCGTTTCTAGACACTGGTCATCGTTGATCCGCAGCAAAGATTTCACGGAGTTGTACCTGGCTCGATCTTCGACTAAGCCGCGTTTTCTTTTCTCAGTCTACCGTCCGGACATGCAGATGCAGTTCTTTCACTCCTGCTCACAGGAGGATCCGTCTTCTGATCATCATAAGGTACTCAGTTATACTCTGAATTCGGATCTAAGCTTTAGTTTTTCTCCACCCATCCGCGGCTTGATCTTGGGGCTAAACGGTACTAAAGCTATGATTGGAAACCCTAGTACTGGTCAGTTCGTATCTTTACCAAGAGTCAAAACGTGTAAAAAAGACATATTATCCATTTTTGGATATGATCCAGTTAATGATCAGTACAAAGTGTTGTGCATGACCAAACTTATAGAACGTTGCATACCAGGAATGTATGATATGATGCCATGGGAGGAGTATCATGTTCCTATGTCAGAGAAACATCAGGTTTTCACTCTAGGAGCTAAACAAAAATGGAGAATGCTCAAATGTAAGTATCCTCATGGCCATTATTCCAAATGTCCAAGGATATGCAGGAATGGGGTTTTGTATTATTTAGCTTCTACTTACAACAACAAACGATCTCTGATAAACTTCGATCTGAGAACTGAAGAGTTTAGTGTTACTAAGCTTCCTGAGGACGATCACCTTCAAGAGTTTGTTAATCTGGTGAACCACAATGGGAAGATAACTATAGTGAGTCAGCCATCTAACGGTCCACTTGACATATGGGTTCTGGAAGATGCTAGTAAAGAAGAATGGTCAACAGTCGCTACCGTGACAGATCTATTTGGGAAGGATGAAAGAATTATGTTCAGGGGTATGCTTCGTACTGGCGAGATTATACTTAAACCGCTCTCCCACCCCCTAACCCGTTCTTTTTTCTATGTTACGATATCAATGAAAAAGTACCAGAAAAGTTGTGATTCAAGGAACTGGAGATGATTCTCCTTCTATCCAAGTCTTTTTCGATCATGTAGAGAGTCCTATGTTTTTGCCAAAGGTGAAATAATCCCTTGATGACTGGTTATTTATTTGGTATCTCTTTCTTTTAGTCTTGTTTTCTTTTTGTTCATGTTCCTTTTTTACTAGTTTAAGACTTCCTTATTACTGGAATTGAGACATCTAATCACCCATTCGGCTACTCTTTTGGTCAATGGGTTTTGTATGCTATTGGATTATGCAAGTACAATGATTTTTCTTTTTCTCTTTACATCGAAATGCAATGCTTATTACATGATTAAAGTATTTTCTAGTTTTGTGTGGAGCTTAACAAGCTTTGGTTTTCTTCATCATTATTTTAATTGCCTTTTGTGCTATATATTAATTATGTTTCATAAAGAATGTTATGTGTATGTGTTAAACAGAAATGCCGATCCTAGTTTCACGTTATTTTCAAAAAGATATTTGTTGCACAACGAGGAATTTTCTGTCAAAATTTCTAAAATAAGAGCTTTGCCTTGACGTTCAAAAAAAAAAAAAAAAAAAAAAAAAAAAGAAAAGAAGAGGAAGCAATATTATATTAGTTAATCCTTTGGTTTTGCCTAAACTAGTCTCTCTTTTTTGTTTACGTCTCATTTAAGATCTCGGATACTATTAGTTTAAGACTCTATTATTGCATACATATTATGTATAAGAAAAAGCTGGGCCGAAGCCAAATTGTTGCGTTTCTTGGTACTACTGCCATATAATCCGAGTTCACAAGTGCTCTCTTATAACTCAAGTCAAAGTGGGATATACAATTAGAAATCAGAGCTACAAAGACCGGTCTTTTGAATCTCTAATTCGTTGCCTCTTCAAATCAGAGTAGATGATGAGTAAAGACCATATTATCATCAAGTGTGAGCTGATTGTGATGACAATGTTCTTGAATGGTTATGCTCCCCTTCGTAAGTCACAATTAACATCGAAGTTTCATCGATACATCGCTCCACGTGCTTCCTTGCTGGACAACCTCTCACACTGCTGCATTTATAGTATCCCCTGAAAACGTAAAAAAACAGAGGAAAACTATATCAAAAATCGACATAAATTTATAGGAATCTTCCACCAACATATGTATATTATACTACAAACCGTGGATGTGGTGACCCCTTTATCGGTTTCTGCCCGTATTTCCTCCATGAATACTCATCTGGAGGAATATCCGCAATCTTGTTACTAATTGCAGGTACCTTGATCGATCGTTTCACCCTCAGTTTCCTGTAAAAAAGATCAAACCTTTTACAAAAAGAGATACAAAAACAATTAATAACATTGCCACAAAGAAAATGACAAACCTTTTCTTGGAACAATGACATTTGCTTCTACTTCCACATTTCAAACTACCAGAGCACATTTTCCGGGGATGCTGTGATACCTGGTCAGACCCACGAGATAATCCAGTCAAATGGAACGAGTTCCTATCGTAGTCCGCTACACTAGCATCCATACTAAGAGATGATACAAATGATCTTGATCCGTTTGATACACTTGGAGTATAGCAACTACTACCAGATCCATCAAACTTAAGGTTTACACCACTATTGCTCCTAGAGTAAGCTATTTGCTGGTGGTTGTGGATTAACTGATATGGAGCACGAAAAGGCGGTGGCTTTAGCTCCAGATACGACTTCTCAACACACATTTTGTGGCTAAGCATCAATGGAGGATGACCCAATTGGTGTTTTGGGTTAATGTCATCATAAACAACAGAAGCTGGAACCATCTGAAGCGGTTCTGGTGCAAGAACTTGAGTGTAATCACTACTAACATCATTACCACAGCAAATAGGGCTCTCTAAGAAGATATGTTGAGGAAAAGATGAGCTAAACTTGTTGATACTCCTGAACTTTCCATGACCTAAACCTCTGGTTAATAGAGAAGCAACTCTCTTGAATTTGGAAACTGCTTCTCTTGTTTCAACCATTAAAGATTTGGGATCGCTGGTTTGTTGTGACAAGAGGTTTAAGACTCCATGACAACTTTGTATAGCTGATTTGTTAGCAGCTTCAACTTCCTCCATTTTTTCTTCTACTCAAGCTTCACAGATCAGAGAACCAAAAAAAAAGAAAACCCTAATTTATCAATTCACCAAACTTAATCAATTAACACACAAAACATCTCACCAAAACTAAGGGAATGATAAAAAAGCCTTACAAACACAGAACTTGTAACCTATAACGAAAGATCTAAAATTCAAAATCCCAGGAAATCTAAACCCAATAAGACATAAAAAGAAGGTACATTAAAGCTAATTATATCAAATCCAAGGGGCATGAAAAATCAAGAACTCAATCCCTAAAAACCCTAAACCAATCACCATGCGTTCCTCCAAATCACTTCCAAGGAAGAGTGCTAACTAAAATCGATTATCCCTCAATTAAAGAGCTAAAAGATGAGATCTTTTACTACACCTATACCCAGAAGATAAAATTAGCTCAAGAGAAAGGGAAAAAAAGAAAGAAAATTCCTGAAAATTTTATGAGATCTTTATGAAAACCTCAGAGGATAGATTTAGGTAATGAAGAAGAAATCAAACAGGAATTATAGGATAAAATAAAGCGAAAGATATGTCTTGTTTGTTTGTTTGTGAGAGAGAGATGTTGAGAAAAGGTGTCAAAGGTTATGACTTTTGCTTTCTCCACTTTGTGGGTGGGGCAGAGTGAGACTCAATTTTACTTAAAATTCCCCATCATCATTTATATTTTTCAATTACTACAAAACCCTTTTATTTCCTTTTCTTCTTCATTTATTCACATCTCAAGGAGACCAAATTTCAATCTCACTTTTTTCTTTTTTAAGCTAAAGTTATCATTATAATATCGAAAGCAATTTCTGGGAAAAATAAAACCAAGACAAAGAAAAAAAAACAAGAGTGGAAAACAGTAAAAGACCTCAGAACAGAAAAGGTGGTCGTCGCAGTTTCAGAGGAGAGGAAAAAAACAGAGCCCTTCCAGGTGGGTCCTACCAGTGGACCTACTTTACACCTCCTACTAATTTTTTTACAAATTAGAATTTGATTAAAAATCATAAATCTTGTCAATAAAATTTATATAATATTTATGTTTAGGGAAATTCAGAGAATGTATCTTAACATCATCAATATTCGGATATCTTTTAAAAGCAAAAGCTGTATAATTAATTACGAATATCTTTAAAGTGAGATAAAAATAAATTAAAAAATGAGAGAGAAAGATAATGGACTAGTGTTCACACCTGCTTTTTCATTTAAATACAAATTGTACATTGACCAATAAAAATTATTATACTATATTTCATATGTTAAAAATTGAAATTGATTTTAAATATTTGATTTTCCATGTAATCTTGTATTTCCTCAATTGTATAAAAGTAAATGTATTCATTTATTAGAGATTTTTTGTTTTGCTTTTGTCAATCACTCATTGTTAGAGATCAATTACGCCTACTATTTCATTATTTCCCCTTGTGGGGCCCACGTCTCGCTGCCGTTTGGAATGGAACGCTATTGATTTCGACACGTGTCTTATCCGTTCTGGTCGTATCTCTAGCACGTTGTATCACGATTGTTGACTAATGTCTGGCTCTATTTTCTTTTGTGTCTTACTGTTTTTGGTGTTTTTTTTTTTTTTTTTAACTAGAGGTTCATCTGGAACGTTTAGCTCAAACTAATTTTTTTTCGTTCAGTTCAAACTAATTTTTTTTTCGCACGGTTTTGCTGTGAATTGGATGATCAAGTAAAATCCAACATATATCTTGAAATATGTACATAACCAATTCTAAACTATTTAAATACCACCACTTGTTTTTTGGTGCTTGTTGTTATATGATATTTTTTCTTCTTCTTGTTTGATGATCTTCAGAATGATAAGTGAAACTTGCTTCCTATATCTAATAAAATATGTCATTCAAATGATTAGGACTTTCTGTATTTAATGTGTAGGGTTAAGATTTGAGGCTATTAAAGAATTTCAAGATCTTATATCATGTAAATTTAAATATGACATTTTAAATATTTACAACTGTTCATTCCTTCCTACTTTAAATTTGTATTCCTATGAAAATCATAAAATTGATTAATAATCACCACTCTATGAAAAAGCACAATTAAGAGAAAAGGATTTAAAATGCAACTTGGGTAGACAAAATATCTAATATTCTTCGGATCCGATTCTTACTTAGAGCTTATTCAACAATACAATTGAAGAGATTTAAAATGTGATAGTCGTTTGTTTGAATTAAAGACTAAATGAGCGAATTTTGAAACTTGTCAGATACTCTTTTGAAATCATCCAAGGTATCAACCAATAACGTAAGACATGTTATTATATTATCAGAAAAATCTCCATCATAAAACACTATCAACTCATAAAATATAATTCTAATAACACAACTTAAATATGCTTTACACATCACAGCTTGAATATGCTGAACCAAAAGTTGGAACTAACGCACTAGAACATCAACATTATTTTTATCATTTTCCCACTTCATAATATCAAATTACAAATGAAAGTGAAACCATCTAATCCACAACAATAATCTTTTAAAAACTCACAACTGTAAGAAAAAGGCTATTTGTAATTAAAGTTACATAATTGAGTTGTTGCATCATTCTCCAAGCAAAAAAAACATGCCTATATCTTCTCTAAGTAAATCATCTTGACTCAAGCCACGATAAAGAGCCAGCGACCAAGAACTTGCTAGGCAATGTCCCTGGCGATGGTGCTAAATACGTTATCTTCTTCCTCAGCATATCAACTTCAGTCACATACACAAATCCAGAAACATTGCTGCATCAAAACAAAAATCTGGAGAGTAAGAAAGAAACATCAAAAACACGAGGACCAAAAAAAACAAAAGGTTTTGATTTTGGAAAAGACCAAGGACTTTTAGAGATTACCTTGAGACGATGAGGTCTGGTTCTTCTGCATATGAGACAGCGAGTACAGAATGCAGTAGATGATCATCGATATTTACAGGCGTTACCCTCAACGGGTTAGAAACCGGGACAGACCCGATTGGAAGAGCTGATTTTGGAGCTTGTGGTCCACCACCAACGCGAAATACTTGCAGATCATTGAAACTTGATGTATTGGCATATGGAGAGAGTTCTTTCGATAGACCGTAAAAATATTCCTGGAAGGAAAATTAAGTTTCTGAGTTCTAAATTTTGCCTCTAATAGCATGAAAAGGGTTATTAAAAGATATGATATTGAAAATATTTACCTGAATCCTAGAATCCCTTGATTTTTCACGGACTTCACGGTCTCTAGCAACAACACCACCAGACTTGTGAAGTTTCACAACATCGACATTACTCTTACTTCTCAGCACATCTTTAAGCATGCTGAAGAGTTTTTCCTGACCCAGTACAAGTACAACAGAGGCCTTGAATGTGTCGATTGCATGGAGTAGCAGCTGCAAAACAAACACAGATACTGTTCTTTAATCAAATGCATGTACAAGGAAATACGCTACAAAGGAACTAACTTTTACCTTATAACCAGTACCCTCGATCCAACCCATTGTGTTGATCACCATTCCAGCAGCTCGAGATTCAGGGTTTCCGGTAAACTGTCTCTCCAGCACTTGAGCAAGCTCGTTCACCAAAGTTTTGTAGAGTTCAACATTTTTACTGAGAGAGTACCATAGAAAAGAGTTTTTAAAGTTATCCCACAGGAGAAATACGAAATTACGAATGATAGGCAAGAGAAATTTGAAAATCACTTACCTCGGTGTTATGTGGCCGTAGTAGTACACAAGGGCCATATCAAGAGGTAACCCTTCAACTGGATCCAGAGGCATTTCAATAGGGGTAGCAGCAATAGATCCCGGTACTGTAATCGAGCCTTGGCCAATATCAAGGTCTACAAATGTAGGTTTCCATCCCTGTTTAGCTGCCCAACTAAGAAGCATCCTTGTCAATGTGCTCTTCCCGGAATCCGTAGGCCCTACTACAATAACTCGAGGTCCCTGCATTAAGCGAATTCCTAAGAACCAAGTGTTTTGAATTGCTAACATCGCACACAACAAAGTTATCATGGAAGAAAACTACCTGAGAAGATTCTAGATCACTAGACGTGGAAGCTTTGGCAAAATGTCTCCTTGCATCTAGTATGGCGTGCACATTAATGTAGCTGACCATCGGTGTCTAGAAACAGAGAAATTATTAGTAAACGAATTTTACTCTAAGTATGTAAAGGAAGCTTTGGAATGAAACAAGAACCCTACCTCATCTGCTGTATAATCAGTTTCCGTGACACCATCCATCTCAATTGTTGCTCCATACCAGGTGAAAACCTGACAATAATCAAAAGACACAAGAGGGCAAACTCAGAGTTTCAGAGCTATCATCTTCAAATTTTGCCGAATCACATATATCCTAAAGCTTCATTTACTAACTAAAGCTAAAGTATTTCATCAAACCCAAAGTGTGAATTCGATAGAAGTCAAGAACCCACTTTGAGAAAGATAACCACAACAGAAACAAAATCAAGAAAGGCTCGTTATTATCTGTAGGCTTGTATAGTTAAAAAAACATACCGCAAATTTCAGGCGAGGAGGGAACGTACGCCAGATTTCAGGAGGTAGTTCAGAGCCAAAAATCTCAGCCGTCCCATTCACCACACGGAGTCTGAGAGGCTCGTCAGAGACTTCAATCCTGAGCTCGCTTTCTCTCTCCAATTTCACCTGCTTCAGATTACCAGACACGGAAACTGCGCCACTCATTGCCGGTGGATTCATCGACGGACCACCGTAAGCCATGGCTTTAACTTTGAGTAAGAAATAATTGCCTCACTGTAGACTATCACTCGGAAAGATAAAAGCTTCCTTTAGTCATCACTATAGAGTCAAATTTATCGCTGCAAAGGTTTGGAATAAAATATTTAAAAACAAAGACGAAAGATGCAGACTTGGCTAGATTTACACCCAATCTTGATCATATCTAAGAGAGAGGTAACAGAGAAAGAGAAAATCTAAAACGAGAGTCATTGCTCCTTATATCCAGAAATCGAAAAAGAGAGAACGAGAGGGTAAAAAAAGACAAATTACCAAAAAGGGTCAACAGCAGAAGACTGACGGAGGCGAAGGATTGAGCGGAGAGACAAATGGCGACTAGACGGCGATTAGAAAAGAAGTATGCGAGATTCGCGAAGTGTGTGTTTTGGGGAGAAACAGAGTTTCAATTCAAAGACTGATGAATGAAATCAGTTTACTTAGGGTTATGTCGCTTTTTATTCCCGAAAAAACCTTTAAAACACCACAACTCATTACCATTTGCTAGAAAAATTCACAAACTATTTAAGCTCCCAAAAAAATACTCTGACTATATATTAGTGCTTTTTAATTCACAGACATTCAAAATTCGCTAGTTTAAATCGCGAATTTGACTCCGTTTTTTCGTTTAACGGAATGACTTGAACGGCGTTTATAACATAACGGGTTTAAAAAAAAACCCTAATTTTTCTTCTAAATCGCAAGAATCCTAAATTTACTTCTTTTTTCAATGTTACTTCTATTTCGGTGAATCCATCTCTCAATGGCATGATAAGAGACAAAAACTAGTTGGGAAGTTGATTAGTGGCATCGAAATCTTCAATTTGATGATGTCATATGGCTTCTTCCTGGATTTTTTCAGAAGTTATCTTGCACTCCATAATCTCCACTAGCTCGAATAGGCATAGTTCCTAGAGATGATGATGACGCAGATTTTGATTCTCTTATAGTTCGTACAAACTCAGGACTAGTGATTTTTCCCTCTTAATTATATTCTTAATTCACTTAACAGCTTCCACAATTCTCATAATTCCATCAAAATCTCTAAACTAACAACACTAGAGAAAGAGAGATGATCAACCCGTGTTACTTGTTCAATTAAGTGATGCACAGGGCAGCCATTAAATGTGAGATTCCAAGTCCTCACTTTGTAGAGTGACATATAATACAATTAGGTAGGTTCCGTTGTAAGGTTGTGTGTAGCTAAGACTAGAAATAGATATATTAATACAGAAATAACACAACGACTATCAAATGCAACATTAGATTAGATTAATTACTTCACAACATCTATGACAGAAACATAAGAAAAAAAACAAAGCACAGATGTATTCTTCTATTCTGAATATATTTATTGGGACGTCCTCCAAGCACCTCCGTTACCTGAAATAAGAGAGAAACACAGATGTGGTCTTTTCCTCTCTCTCTTTTTTTTTTTTCAACTCAGAGATAACAAAACAAAACAGTTCATACCCGTTAGTCGCGAGGCGCCTGAAATAAGAGAGAAACACAGATGTAGTCTAATTTAGTTTTTTTTTTCCAACACAGAAAACAAACTATAAATAAATAGTAAGAAAACAAAATAATTCATACCAATTAATTCCAACGCTGTTTTAAGAGTTTACGTTCTTCATGATTTTTCTTCCACTTTGGAAAATAATTATAGAGCTCTGCGGTATGAAAAACAAAAAAAAATAACGAAACTGGCTTTTCCTCCATCTATAAAAAAAAAAAGGACTAATCGCAAGAAATACCCCAATAACCGTACACAGAAAATCCAAAACCAACCGAGCTGAAAATACCATAATTAGACTACAACCATAAATAAGAATCAAATTTTGATACAAATCCAGGAAGAAGCCATATTACATCATCAAATTGAAGATTTCGATGCCGCTAATCAACTTCCCAACTAGTTTTTATCTCTTTTCATACCATTAAGAGATGAATTCACCGAAAGAGAAGTGAAATTAAAAAAAAAGTAAAATTTATGTTATAAACGCCGTTTAAGTCATTCCGTTAAACGAATAAACATAGTCAAATTTACGATGTTAAACTAGCAAATTTTGAATGTTTGTGAATTAAAGAGCACATATATATATATATATAAATATATATTGAGTATTTTTTGGGAATCTAAATAATTCGTAAATTTTTCTAGCAAATGGTAATGAGTTGATGTGTTTTGAAGGTCTTTTCTCCTTTTTATTTTAGATTTTGTTTCCATTTTTCTCTAAGGGTAAAATTGGAAAATTGATTAATTCCGGTTTGAGCCGTTAACCGACCTGAACTATAATTTCCATTTTCCTATGTCGCTCTCCATTTTTTCGGTAATTTGACATTTGTTCACAATTAACTCAGAAAAATACCGACAAACAAATACAAATAAAAACTCAGAAAAATATCATCCGACTAAAATTACCATAGCAAAATTCTAACTACGAATTGTAATACAATTTATTTTTGATTACATGTAATATCACAAAGGGATATAATTTTACAAATTTTTTGATTAATTAATTTTTTTAAATACCACCCAAAATAAATGAAATTATCCGGATTCCATTTTTTTAATCCTGTCAGTTACACAAAACAAAGAAGAATTTACATATAAACACTAAAATTGGGAGAAAAACAAAAGGAAAAGAAATGGTAAATCCGTAAATGTAAGTGTTGGAAAATTACTTTATCGTCCTTTGGGATTTACAATCTGAGAGAATATTTCACTGTTGTCTTCTGAGGAAAGATCACTTAGGTCGTGTTCTTCTCTCCCGGCGACATTAACCGCCAAACCTCCGCCGCCGACATCTTCGGAGGTTCCTCCTATTTTCGTAGGCCGGTGACGAGTCCCATCGGCAGTTTCCTGGAGTTGAAGCGCAAATTCGAGATTCCACAAAACATCTCCCATCGTCGGCCGTTCTAATCCGCTTTCAGAGAGACACTTCTCCGCCGTATCTGCAACTTTCTTCATACACTCCGAATTGATCTTTCCTTTCAAATTCGGATCAATTATATCCTCCAAAGTCCCTTTTCGTTTACAATTCATAGCCCAATCTCCAAGACTCACTTGTTCTTTAGGCAAACTAGGGTTTAACGCAGGTCTAGTGCATAAGATTTCGAATAGAACAACTCCGAAAGAGTAAACATCTGATTTCTCTGTTAATTGTTGTCTTCTAAAGTACTCTGGATCTAAATACCCGAAACTTCCCTTAACCACGGTTGTTACATGGCCTCCGTTCATGTTAGGTCCGGTTTTGGATAATCCAAAGTCGGAGACTTTGGCTACCCAGTTCTCATCTACCAAGATGTTTGTTGTTTTAACGTCTCTGTGTATAATCGTGTACTTTGCTCCTGTGTGAAGGTAATGTAATCCTCTTGCTGCTCCAATGGCGATCTCTAGCCTTCGTTTCCAATTTAATTGTGGTTTCTTTGTGTTGTATAGATGCTCACGGAGTGTTCCTAGAGCCATGTAATCGTAAATGAGATACATTTCGCCTCCATCGTCGCAGTATCCGATCAAGGAGACCAAGTGTTTGTGCCTTAATCTCGAGAGAAGTTCGATTTCTGTCTCGAATTCGTTGAGTCCTTGTTCTGAATTTGGGTTTGATCTTTTGATTGCTACTTTGGTTGTGCCGTCTATCACTCCTTTGTAGACTTTACCAAAACCTCCAACTCCAATGACGTTGGAATCATCGAAGTTTTGAGTTCCGTGTTTGATTTCGGGCAAGGAGAATCTGCGGCATAGACCTGCTGCAATATTAGATAGGTGGCTTCCATTGTTACTTTTCCCTGAGATGGTTGATTTGGTTCCTGATGTGGTTGAGTTTCCATATATAGGAAGCCAGCTTGATGTGTGAGAGTCGCTTCCTGGATATCTTTGTTTCTTCTGATAGACCATAAAACACAACGCAAAGAGTAAAACCGCTGCAAGTCCTCCAGCTGAACCAATGATGAAAGCAGTTCTCCTTTGGTTCTTGAATTCCCTTTTAAGCTCTTCGTTAGCTTGCAGAGGCGATGGCTCCGGGTTTGGACCAGCTAGATTTTTCATAGTGTCCATCTTGAAAATCTCTAACCCATTAAGCTGTGAATCAAGATATTCCGGTTTAGAAAAAACTGATGGAGTCATCTGAAGTATAAGCTCCTCACCTCCGGTTTCGGAATCAACATACATCGCGTAGTCTTTGTAAGTTGGGATTCCTTTCTCTCCTGTCCACGAGATTATATCTGCAGCAGCAGGATCTACCTGCGCTGTTTTGTTATTGATGAAAATGTTGAAAGCTTTCTGGTTGACTTTGGAAAGCTGAAATTCACAGAAATGGAGTCTTATGATGTAAGTGAAGTTTTTATCGATTTGAAACATCCATGTAAGATTGGATTTGATGTTGATATTTCCGTCTGGGCCTTGAGATCTAGCGGTTTTATACACATCAGCTGGAGCTGTGGAGACCGGCATTTTCTGATAATTGATCCTAAAATTGTTGCTAGCTTGATGTGTAACACCAAGACCTGCGCTGAATATGTAAGGGGCATTGTTGTACCAAGTTCTTGTCAAACCACCTGAGTCTTGGCTTCCAGGGATGTCTTGACCACCGACATTAAGCCTAAACATTGACTGAAGATTTGTGGTCTTGGCATCCACTGTCTGATCCGAGAAACCAACAAGAACCGCTGTACCAAACAGATCTGGCATTTGAATCACCTCAATACCATTGATAAAGGCGAATGTGTCTTTATACTTGTCCGATGGGGTAATCGTAATGCTCAAAACATCTTTGTCGAAGGGTGCGAGAGAATATTCTCTAACCAGATAAGCTTGTGTCAAAGCTTGACACGTGATTGCGGCGCTGAAATTGCTCACTAACGTAACATCATTAGCTGCCACAGCGAAATACGAGTTGGAAATGTTAAGGCCGGTGTATGTTGATGGGTAGAAATGTAACCGGAGGAAATGTCTTTTGTCTACTTTAACAGGGATTTCATAAGTTCCTGGAGCTGTGAAGATTCTGGCTGTCATATAAGGAATTGTAGAGAGAAGTGAAGGGTCTTGATATGTAGATGTTGCGTGAATCGAGTTTCCTGTCTTGAGAAACTTTGTGTCTGGTTCCCATTTTTTCTTATCCGGGTCAGCAGAAGCTTCTGATGCCCCGCACCTCAAGGCTAAATCTTGACCATTAGATCTAGTTGGAGAAACCAGGAGAATAGAAAGATACAAGAGGGAAAAGAGAATCCCACCGTTCATGGCTTACACATCAACGGGTAGAGAAACTCTCTGGCCTTGAGGAAAAACAAAAAAAAAGCTTCCTTCTTTCACAAGAATTAAGGCGTTCTCTTTTATGCCTGCATACAAAATTGGAAGCTTGTTTCTTTCTCTCTATGACCTAACCAAGGAAACTCAGAACAGGACTTGCCTGGATCAACTAGATGAAAAAACCAGGCAAGACATAAATCACAATGTACACTTTTTATTTTATTTTTCCTTTTCTATTTTTTCGCTTTCTCTGTTTGTTTTCTCTGCAATGAGGTTACTAGTGTTTTTCTCTTTCTTCGTTGTTCTGTCTGAAAGAGAAACAGAAGTACTTAGGAATTTCCATGGAGCAGAGGATTATCCGAACAAGCTATGTATAGCATATAGTTCGAGAAATTAAAAGATTTGTTTTCTTCTTCGACAACAGCATGAATGCATTCAATCTAAATATAGAAACTAATAAACCATCCATATTGTTACAAACCTTATAAAAAAAAAGGTTTTGAAATATTGATTTGAGAAAGATTAGGATAATGTCTGAAACACTTTTCTTGGAATGATCAAAGATCTAAAGAAAGAAAAGTCCCTAAAGATCTGGTAGAGTCAATCATCAAATTTAAACAATGGAGAAAATAGCTTTTTGGACTCTATCTACTGCAGAGATTAATGGTGGAAACTATTTTGCCATCCTCCATTAAAGCACCACGAGTCTCCTCAAAGTTTATTTGGTCGGGTTGGACAAAATCCAACTAAAAAAGGGCATAAAGAAGACATCTGATCAACCCGACCCACTATCACCTCTTTGTTGGCCGCGTAATATGTTCGCACGCGGCCACCATACAAAGAACATACATAAAAAAATCCACAAGATTCAAAGCACAAAGCTTTGATCATCTCTTAAAAACCAAAAAGAAGAACCCTAATTTGCATATCCACAAGCCACCACCTCTTCTGTATAACAACATCAAGTGAAAAGAAAATATAAAAATGGTGAGAAGAAGAGAAGGCCTTACATTGCCGATCATAAAACCGGCGCTTCCGGAGGTCAGAACAGCAGCAACAACGCCGGTGGGCTCACAAAAACCAAAACAACGGTTATCAAAACAACTATCTATGCGCGAGACACCACGAGACATGGCTTGGGAAAGAAGAAGACGTCAAGTGATAATGATTCAAGAGAAGAATCTGCTTCATAAAGGCGTTTCAGACAATCTTAGTGAACATACAAAACTAACAGATGAAGATTTAAACGAGCTAAAAGGATCTATTGAGCTTGGTTTCGGTTTCAATGAAGAAGCTGGACAAAAGCTATGTAATACATTACCAGCTCTTGATCTTTACTTTGCAGTGAATCGTCAGCTCTCGCCTCTCCCTTCACCTAGCAGCAGCCGTAGCAGCACCTCATCTGCACCAGTTTTCTCTAACAGTATACCTTGTAGTCCCAAAAAAGCTGATTCTGATTCATTGAAGATCTTATTCTCAGGTAACTAATGATATTTAACTTGGTTTTCAATATATTATGATCAAAATCATGAGTTTGATTGCGGTTTTTGTTTGCAGGGGACAATCCTCAGCAAGTGAAGCAGGGATTGAGATATTGGGCACAAGCAGTTGCATGTTCTGTGATGCAGTCTTATTGATAAATGTATATTTGAGTGTAAGCTTCAATCACAAAGATTTTCTTTTGAGAGATAGGAAGAAAATAATCCTTTATAATTAGGATTCTCAAGAGACAAAGAAGAAGAAAAATATAGAAAATTTTGAAAAAAAAAAAAAGAGAGGAGATTATCATTATGTATATACTTTGTGCTAAGGGAACACAAGATTATAAAGGAAAAAAAAGGTCTTTCTTGTTCTTAAATGTACACAAGAAGATTACAATATGTCTTGGATTGGATAATAAAATGAAAAGTTCTTTGAACCATTTCTATATAATCGATTTGCATCTAACATTGAGAGAAAAATGAAGAGATTTAAAAAAGCCAGGGTGTAGTTATTACAAAATAACTTATTCGGGTTATTACAAAATAACTTATTCGGGGTGTGTTTAGTAATAGCCAAATATACAAGGGTGTAAAATTCAAATTTATTGAAAGATAAAAAAATTACCTCTCGAACCTTCCTAAAACCTAAAAGCCTCCGAGTACTTGAAAAAGGCCAAAAGCTTCTTCAGATTTCTAATAACCAGACACAAACCCCGGCATCGACATACGGAACTAACTCCGATATTCAAACTCACTTCCAAGTTTGATTAGCTTATCAGAGAAACAAGCTAGAGCTTAGTATCTGTCATGGCTCCTGATGCTTCTAATGCTCTTGCAGGTCTGTTCTCTCCCTGCTTCTATATGTCTCTGAATACGTATGAATTCGAGATTCCTTGATGGATTCTGTTAGTTGAATTGATCTCATGAAGAAATTTCGTATTTTTTCTTTGCTGCCGTTTCTTATTCGTTTCTACGTTTCTGATATGGCATAGCTGGAACTTGATAAACTTCAATACTAATTGAAACTTTTCATTACCTTAATTAAATTTTAGGAATTGGCTCTGATTTAGCGATAAACTATTAAAGTTTAACACTTGGTGGCAGAGTATAAGTTCCGTTGGTAGTTTGAATCTCTAATTTATTTATTTTTTCCTGTTTGAATTGTTAAACTAGCGAGGGAGAAAGTGCAGCAATTCCTAAACGCAGCTTGTACTGGAAATCTTGAATTCCTTAAAAGTGAGTTCTTTAATTACTTATTTGTTTCTCAACTTTCCTTAAGGAATTATCTGTCTTGTTTACTTATATCACTTCTCCAAACAGATGTTGCTAAGCAGCTTGATGAAGGAAAAGGCTTAAAAGAAACTGTGGAGAGTATCAAAGACGCAAACAAACGTGGGGCACTTCATTTCGCTGCAAGAGAAGGACAAACTGAAATATGCAGATATCTTTTGGAAGAGCTGAAACTCCATGCTGATACAAAAGATGAAGCTGGTTCGTGTTTCCTTATAGTTTACAATTTCAAAACTTTTCTGATCCCCTGAATTCTTTTGTTTGAAACTTGATCCGTGAGATTGTCATGATTTTTCAGGTGATACTCCGCTTGTTCATGCTGCGAGGCAAGGGCAGATTGAAACAGCAAAGTATCTTTTAGAGCACGGAGCAGATCCTAATATAGCTAGTGAACTAGGAGCCACAGCATTGCATCATGCGGCTGGGACAGGTTATTTATTTCATTTTACTTTCTGAGATCATGAGATGTTCTGTTTTGCTTACATGCCTTCTCGATACATTTATTAGGAGAAATCGAATTGCTAAAGAATTTGCTCTCAAGAGGTGTACCTGTTGATTCTCAAAGTGAATCTGGCACACCATTGATCTGGGCTGCTGGCCACGACCAAAAAGAGGCTGTGGAAGTCTTGTTAGAACACAATGCCAATGTAAATTTTTGTCTAGTTATCGATTTGAGTATCCATCTAAACCATATTTTCCCATAAGCCTAAGAAGAGTATTTATTTCGTATGACTCTGCAGCCTAATGCTGAGACTGAAGATGATATCACTCCGTTGTTATCTGCAGTTGCAGCTGGTTCTGTAGCCTGCTTAGAGTTGTTAGTCAAGGTTTGACCTCTTCTTAATCTGTAGTCTTGCGTTGGTTCGGTTACCAAACATCTTAAATCAGAACTAACAAAAAGACTTGGTTCTTGTTTCGTAATTACAGGCAGGTGCCAAAGCTAACGTTTTTGCTGGTGGTGCAACTCCATTGCACATTGCTGCTGATATTGGAAACCTCGAGTTAATTAACTGTTTACTTAAAGCTGGCGCTGATCCTAATCAGAAAGATGAGGTAAAACTAACTTGGAAATCAGTTCATCAGCATAAAAACCTTTTCTCTTGATCAGATATGAATACAATTCTTGCGTAACTTTCCTGATTCTACTAAACTCGATAATTTTCAGGAAGGTAATAGGCCATTAGAAGTTGCGGCCTATAGGGAGAACAGAAAGGTTGTTGAGATCCTCTTCCCATCAACAACAAAACCCGAATCTGTTTCGGACTGGACAGTAGATGGAATTCTTGCTCACATGGAATCAAACAAAGTACTGGTATCAGATCTCTCCTGGTTTTTAGTCTCGAATGTTTTGATATTCTTGGCTGACACAACTTAACGTTTTCAGGAACAGGAGGAAAACTCAAACAAGGCGAAACCCGGAGAGACCGGGATCAAGAAAGATCTTCCTGAGGTACTTCACACTTTGATCGATATCCATTTCTCTAACATCAAATTCTTTAAAGTACTTTGAGATTGCTATTTTTTAACTTTTACAGGTCTCCCCAGAGGCAAAGGCAAAAGCCGCAGAAGCAAAAGCAAGAGGACAAGACGCATTTCACAGAAAGGATTTCCAGCTGGCCATCGACGCTTACACACAAGTAAGTATATTCAACACTAAAACTTCTTCTAAAATCAAAACAGGATGCTTAATTTGTGTATATGTGTGATTTTTGTGGCATTTTGTTTTGAACAAAGGCAATTGATTTTGACCCGACGGATCATACTTTCTTCTCAAACCGAAGCCTCTGTTGGTTGCGGTTAGGACAAGCTGAACATGCCTTATCCGATGCTAAAGCCTGCAGAGAACTAAAATCTGATTGGCCTAAAGGATGTTTCAGAGAAGGCGCTGCTCTACGTTTGCTTCAGGTAAAAAAACCATCAATTTCCCAATAAAAAGCTTTGATCTTTTTTGACATGAAAACCGTATAACTCACTAAGTTACTGATGCAATGAATCTTCAGCGATTCGACGAGGCGGCTAATGCTTTTTATGAGGGAGTATTGCTTAGCCCCGAAAGCACAGAGCTCATTGATGCATTCAGGTTCGTTTAAAACCCTTATGTGAGTCGTTTGATTTTTATCGATTTTTCAAAATAACTAACTGATGGCTTTTTGTTTCGTTCTTCTACAGAGAAGCCGTAGATGCTGGAAGGAAGTTTCACGGCAAAGACAAGATTAACAACGCCAAATCGTAAGGGCAGCTATGAGACAAGTTTTGATCTGCTTCTTACCTTTTGTCTCTCCCTTATGCAGTTGCCAATTTTCACTTAATGTACTGAAATCGTTTAGAAACAAAGTTTTGTTTGTGGTTGGATTTGGTAAATTGGTCCGAGTTTACAGCTTAGATGAAAGTTTCGTAAAAACATAAGACTTATTGATTTATCTTGCAAAGTAACAAACACATATAATTATGGATTTATCTTTGCAATAGGCGATTAAACTCGTGTTATTTATTTTATTATTTTGCAATTTATGAAAGGTGATATGATAAATTGATGAACTTGGAAGATCTTCAGCAATTGACAAACGCATAGTTGACAATTAGGTGCCCACGAGCGTTTCCCTGACCGTTAGTGTCGAGCTGTCTAAAAACGCCGTCGTCCAAATCCAAGCCGCCGTTACTGCATTGATCCACGATTCTCACGGTCGCTTGTGTTCCGGTCGCTGTATTTGTTACCTGCGTTTGCGTTTTCGCATTTTTGCTTATTTGATATTTACGTATGTTAAATGTTATATGTTTGATACATGAGAGGTGAAATTATTATATATGGAAATGACGTATTAAAAACATGATTTTGGTAAAAGAGCGAGTTACCCTTAAACATCTTCCGCAAGAATCACGACCTTGCGGTCCAACTGGACCGCAAAAAGCTGTCCAACCGTACTTCCTACGCCATTCGAGCGGTAGGTTTCCTTTCCACGTTGAGCAATACGCACTTACTTTGTAAAGGTCCCAACCGTTTTGCTCGGGATTGTAGTAATGGTATGTTGCTCTTACGTTAGAAGCACTTTGAGCGGCTGCTTTAGCCGCAAACGCGCATAGGAAAACAAACACAAATATGCTAAGTCTTGCCATTGGCGATCTTAAAATGTTTTGTTCTTTAAAATGTATTGTGATAGAGTCGAAGATGGATAATGAAATTTATAGGGGATTTTTTGTTGTAAATGAATAAATTGGTATATTGAAAAATTTTGGCCCGTTGTGAATAATTTTCGTTGGGTTTGAATTTTCAATGGATTACTACTATCTTGGGAGATGTCTATGGCGGCTTTTTCAAGCTTTGTGGTGGAAATTGTAAGTTTTAGAGGTAACAAGATTGAACATTTATTATAGGGGACATGTTAATGCTATGTCTCTTTAGTCTTTAGGCGGTTATTTGTATCATACGTGGTCCAAATTTAAAGTATCCGGAAAATTAATGGATATCAAAATCTGAGTACTTGCTTCTTGTTGCCGGTAAGTAAATGAGTGATGACTGAATTATGCATCTTCTTTTTTTGACATCGACTTAATTATGTTTTTTTTTTTACTACATCTGGCAGTTATAATTTTATAAATATATGTGTAAAGAGTTTGTCTTCCGGATGCAAAAATTAGCATGGATTATACATACACATACACTAAGTGTTTATACTGAAATCTAAACATTATATATCCCTTTTTCTGACATTATATATCCTTTATTCCTCATTCCAAACACATTATTTTACTGGGTTTATCTTTATCGTTGTGAAAGATAAAGCTCGAGATATTTATTTTCTCTTATTAACATTATTAATTAAAGGTAAATACTGTAGAGGTGCTATGAGAAGATAGATCATTAAATAAACTTGAAGATCTTCAGCAGTTGACAAACTCGTAGTTGACAATTAAGTGTCCACGAGCGTTTCCTTGACCGTTAGTATCAAGCTGTCTGAAAACACCATCGTCTAAGTCTAAACCACCGTTACTACACTGATCCACGATTCTCACCGTCGCTTGCGTTCCCGTCGCAGTATTAGTCACCTGCGTTTGCGTTTAATTGTTTTTGCTTATTGATGTTACGTTTTGAAAACATGATTTTTCGAAATAGATAAAATTACTTACCCTTAAACATCTACCGCAAGAGTCACGACCCCGCGGTCCAACTGGACCGCAAAAAGCTGTCCAGCCATATCTCTGACGCCACTCAAGCGATTGGTTCCCATCCCACGTCGAACAATAGGCACTTACTCGATAAAGATCCCACCCGTTTTCTGCAGGATTGTAGTAATGGTAAGTTGCTCTTACGTTAGATGAGGATTGAGCGGCTGCTTTGGCCGCAAACGCACATAGTAGCACAAACACACATATGCTAAGTCTTGACATTCTTTGTCTATGATGTTTTTTTCTTTCTTAAGTTTAAATTTGTGTGTTTGATATATAGAATGAATTGACGAAACTCTATTTATAGAAAATTATATACATTGAAATTACTAGTTTAGCGTAGAAAAAAAGTTTTGGAGCATTGTGTAGATTTTCTTTGGCTTTGATTTGAATATTCAATGTACTTACTATTCTTCGGAGACGTTTCTACTGTCTAGTCCCTTGTTTCACGTTCCATAGCGGTTGAAATCTTTTTCAATTTTAAGAATTAATTCGAAGGCAATAATAATAAGTCGATTGTGTATTAATATAATATTATTTATAAAAAAATCCTTTGTCAACAATATGCATTAAGCCTGTTGAATTAAACATGGATGATGACACTGCAATAATATTATCACAAAATACATAAATGTTGTAGTTCATCACTATACATTTATGCAAATATGGTTACATGGGATTATGGGGTTTAAAAAAAAATCCTACTAAATTTGAGTTTTAAACGATCGTATACTCCAATAAATCATATAAGAACTTGTTATAATTTCCGTATGAGGAGATCAAATATGTAAATATAAGTTATACAAGAAAATAATTTAGTGAATCAAAGGGAATTTCAAACTGTGTTTTGTAACAATATTGTTTGTTTTCTAATTAATAAATACCATCATTTAGTCAAAACGTGCACGTCTTTGCCAAGACCACCACTCAGATCTGTAACCGTAGAACTTTAGTCCCGCCTATCCATGACTGTATATATTTTTTTAATATTAACTAATTACTTTCAAAACACCTACGGCCTAACACGTACACACACATTTATAGATGTGTTGGACAATTATATTTATATAGATATTCGAAAATTTAAGAATTCCGTTTCACTCTCGATATCGAAAAAAAAACCTCGACATAGAGGTCTTTATTATATTATTATGTGTAGCTGATCTTGAGTTTGAGAATCATTACATTAAACATAGTAAGTATCAAACGCGATTAATGGCCGAAATAAGGATATTTTTGGAATCGGGCTGCTCAATGAGTTCATTGCCACAGTCAACAAATTGGTAGTCAACGATGAGGTGGCCTTGTTGATAGCCATTACCATCGGTATCCAATCTATTGAACATTGCAACATCCAAATCTAATCCTCCGTTGCTGCATTGGTCCACTATTCTCACCGTTACTACTGCATTTGTCCTTGTGTTCCTCACCTGTATCCATTTAGACCCACCAGTTAATCACTATTTTAACCGCTTAAACCAGCTAAAATGTTACAAAATTTGAGTTAGTTCGGAACAAAAACAAATTGATCCCAACTTAAAAGATAAACAAATTCAACACACACACTTATATAAAGAATCTAGAAAAAGCTAATTTAATTATTACCCTTAGGCACTTGCCGCAAGAAGCTTGACCACGAGGGCCAGCCGGGCCGCAGAAGGCAGTCCAGCCATACTTGCTCCGCCACGAGTACGGCTTATCAGCATCCCACGTGGAGCAATAAGCACTCACCGCTCTCAAATCCCAGTTATTCTGCTCCGGATTATAGTAATGGTAGGTGGCGCGTACGTTCGACGCGCTCTCCCCTCCGCCACTAGGTCCGCTACCCCAACAATTGCTCTGGCAGTTGTTGTCCGGTGAACAGTAATCCGCCGTGGTGCCGCACCACCCGTACTGGCTGCAGCAGATGTTGCCGGGACAAGTCTGACCACCGGCTTGACGGCCGCACTGTTCTCCGATCACCATAGCCACAGCATATGATAAAAGTATAAGTATGATGGTTTTGCTGAGTCTCATCTTCATGATCGATCAGTTTTTTGACTTTCTGTCCTGGTCTAGTGCATGTTATGATGTATCTATGTATGTTATATATATATAATAATAATTATACTATAGTAGTATTTTACATTATTGATTTATATAATAGCCACCGTAGAGCAATTATATAATAGTATTTTCCTTGATTAATTTATAAACGTTTGAGAAAACTCTATATAGTACAACCTCTATAAATTAATATTCGATAAATTAATAATATTTTTAAATTAATAAATTATCATGATTTTAAATTAGGTCGGTGTAATAATTGATAGATAAGATAATAAGATAATAAATTTTTTGAAATCACAATGTAAATATATGGTCCTATTAATAACATAAATTAATAATTATATAAATTTATTTTATATATAAAAGATATTTTAGTAAAATATGATTCTAATGTTGTTTATTTATTCGTAAATTTGTAATTTTGTTGGAGTTTATCTCTATTTTTTTTAAAATATCAAAAATATATGATATTATCTTCTCAAATTACATCAAAAACTATTAAAAAATTATATATGTAATAATTATTTTCTAATGTGTAAATGCATTAAAACACATCAGAAAATATACATATGTGTATATACATCAAAGTATTGTCTTCACTTTTCTACTTTTTATATAATATTTTTTTAATTTAAAAAAACTCTTTATAAATTAATAATTATTAATTTATCAATTAATTAATAACTTTTATAAATTAATAAAATTCTCCGGTTCCATTGTTAATTTATAGAAGTTTTATTGTAACGTGTTTAAATACATATGAAATACACATACGTACGTGCATATATATATATATACATACAGGCGTATTTTAATTTTGGTTGGATAGAAAGAAAATGGAAATATATAAAATGTATGGGTTTGAGACTCCGGTGGCAATGTTTAAAGGGAAGTTTACTGGTCAAAGCCATGTATAATCGGACGGTTTCAAAGTCGTGTACATTCGTACATCGCGATACAGGTGATGATAAGAGGCGGCTAATTGTAAGTGTTTGTTTGTAGAAACTAGCAGCAGCCTGGTAGATAAGAGTCGCTCTCATTTGGATTCAATCATTTGACTAATCAATGTTAAGAAAATTGGTCCATTGATTTTTGCCATTTTTAATTCTTTAAGATTTTAATTTTTTTTTTAATTACATAAGAGAGTACACTTACTTCTACGTCCCCCACCCCCAACTAAAAAAAATGATTTGGCCCATAAGTTCTTCTAAAGCTTCATTAGGCCCAGTAAAACCTCCAAATGGAATTATGATTTTTTTTTTATTTTTTTTTAAATAAGCACATTAGAGTTTCAGTTCTGTTCAATATTTGGATATGAATTTCATCCCTCCCTCCGCCCAATACTCGTTCACTATGTCTTTCTATCTGAATGGATAACTCAAGATACCACGAGTTTTGGGGCAAGATACCATAATGAAACAAAATATTGATTTTTCTTGTAGCCGTTAGTTTCAAAATTAATCGGATACATTCATTCTTTATTGGACCTTTCGTTTGAGAATAGATAACAAAGTACTTTGATTCTTATATCCTATGAAATCCCTTAACGAAGTACTTTGTTAAGTGGGCCAAGTGGGCCAAATGTTTGTTAATCCCCATTTTCTGGCAGTGGCTTGAACTACGATATTACCTATGCACGATGCACCTCTGTTTGACCTAGTTTGATTTTTATTTCGAATGAAGGCCATGTGATGGTGCTAACTGATATAGTCATTACGAGTACTGTTTGTGGTATTAATTTATTTGGCGAAACTTCGGCAGCATTTCCTCGCTAACCACTCACATGATTACGTCTATTTGACGGACTGTCTTCTTCGTTTGATAACTCTTATCTCTTAATCTTTGTACCTACTTACACTTTCTCTTGTTATTCTCAGCTATCTGTTTTTATAAGCAGCCATTTCAGGCAAACTTTTTGTTTAACTAAAATCCCAGCGAAAAATAAATATGTGTGGTTAATTTTGCAACCAAGTTAACATTTGTTTTTGGTGCATTAATCTAGAGCAAGATCAAATTCATAATATATTTAAGCTATATAAATAATAAATAAAACAAATATCATCGTTGTTACCCGTTGTGTGTTGAGGCGATGGATGTCGATGACAGCGTAAATCGTCAATAATGGAGCATACATATTAAAGACATTATTAATTTATTTAGATTCAGTAAAATATTGTCCCCCAACAACTCTACATTATCCACATGCTCTTGCTCTTTTCACCATCCATATTACCTTCATCTATTTAATGCTTCTCATAGTATGTTTCAATTAAAAAATACCATTGTAATATTCAAGAAAACCAATAAAACCGAATCATGGGTTCGTTGTCATTGGGCAAAACTTGTAACATCGATTATGACTTTGCTATGCCATTAAAATGGACAGAATGTACTTTTGTTATACCAAAAGAATCTAATTATAGCCAAAACATTATTTTTTTTTCTTTTGTGGTCCAATGAAATAATGAGTTTACAATGCGAGAAAAAAACATGGAATTACAAAAAAAAAAAAACGTGAATTATAATTTGACACGTCAAAGTAACACATTAAGATGTCTTACGGACACTGACCATATAGACAGCACAGTAATGCGTAAAAACAAAAGTTGTTTTTAAACGGAAATAAATGCAGCCTAACAAAATATACATATTTTTATTTGTATATAATACAAATGACAAAACCGGTTTAAATTTTTAAAATGTAATACATCACAATATTAATATAATAATTATTTATTAATATTATACGCAAACTCCCTGCTCGGAACAGTAGTTTCGAGCCGGTTTGGCTTTTCTCGGTTTGAGATATCCAACCGATCGAAACGGTCTTAATGTTTTCGTTTTTTTTTTTTTTGGTAATAACAAGAAATGTCATCAAGAACTCTCAGCTTCTGTTCTTGCACTTTTCTAATGCCCTTGGAGCTGCAATAAATTGAAAATTGTATTAAAAAAAATGCAATTCATCAATCCTAAAAATCTTATGATATATGCCATCAATTTTGGATTAAAAATACTAACCAAGTCCGATTGCTTCTGATCCTTTCATTATTCTTATACGTTTGCATGAATCGACAAACATCCTATCCAGACGAAACGTAAATAAATATTAGTATTAGCAACCAAAATTCTATAAATATATATTATTTGTATACATAAAAAATGATTAATCCTTACTTCCAAGGTACGTCTCCTACAAGCATCCAGTCTCCATCTTTATCTTCATAAGTTGGAACATAATCTGATCCGTTCAAAAGATCAATCAATTTACTCTCATTCATAAAATCTTTCATTCCTTGTGGTCCATAATTGCCTGAGCAATAGTATAAAATAACAAATTAATTTAGAATACTATATATTAAAGAATTTTATTAGTACTAGATAATATTGTCTTTTTTATTTACCTGTGGTAAAAGAGCTGAACATTTTGCTTAAGGCGTCGGAGAGATCTTGATAAGTTTTGTAAAGTTTCAAGTCAATTTTTCGAAGGTAGGGTGCGCCGACCATGCTAACCTTCACGTAAGCTACGGCACCGGCAGAGGCGGATGAGGTGGCTCCACTGCTGCCGGAATTCTTATCGGCGGCTCCTTCCACGGCCTCTCCGGTGGTCGGCTTTTGGCCGGACATGACGTTTTTGCGAAAAGAACGTACCGGTGGCCATCCCACAACTTGTGCCCTGAAATTTTAATTTCAATTATATTAATTAACTTGGTTTTCTTATAGAATTTTTGTTTTGTTAATTAGTATTTTCTATAAATGATCTAATTGTTTCACACGTGTCGGATGTTAGGTGGCTGTAGTTGTCCAAACATTTAATTTAATTTTTGATATTTTTCGTAGATAAAGTAAGATTCCTTATGTTTTGTATTTTTCTTAATTCTTCCCGACCAAAAAAGTTCAACCAGAACACTCAAACCAGCTACGAAAGGATATTTATTAATAAAAAATGTTGAAAATAAGGAGCAAAACCAAAGAAAACAAATGAAAAACCACAGAGCTTCCGATAATATGCATAATTGTTCCAAATCCCCTACCCTTTTTTTTTAATTCACTGATTTAACTAATATAGAAGGCGAACATATATGTAATCATCGTGTTCATCTAACTGGTTTTAATATATTCACTAACCAAAAAAAAATCAATTAATTCAGGATTTTAATTCTCTATTCAAGCAAAGAATCGTAATACAAAGTATTCCTAGATAAGTATTAATTGATATTAATTGAAAATTAGTTTCTTACTTGGCTGGTGGTTTTACGACCTTTTCCTTCATATTCTCTAAATCAACTTTGGAAACCGAATCCATAGCCGTCGATGAAAGATTCAGCTTGAGATCAACGGTCTCAGAAAATCCTCTTTTCCCATTACTTTTTCCGGCCATGTCTCCTCCGTGGTTCCCACCCGGCAGCCCTAACCTCAGCTCCGTTGCCTCAAAATTAATCATATCTCTTGATAATGATTAGCAACGAGTAATAACTTAGGTAATCAACAAACCAGTAAGAGATTAGGGATTCTTAGGTTGCTATCTAGGGTTTTTTCTAGTTCTTTTTATTTTTGGAACTAAAACGTTTAAAGAGAGAGAGATCGAGGGATGTGAAATGTGTTGAAAGTTGAAACAATGAACTAAATATTGGATCGTGTGTGGTATAAAATTATATATCAAAATTCATCATTGAGGATTATTACTTGAACGGATGCGATGTTGCCAGGTGGATGCTGGGATTGGTTGGACCGCAAAGAGTATTGTCGGGAGAGAATGATGTCATGAATGGCGTCATTTTCTTGAGAATAATTGCGGCCAAGCCAGTGGGCGAATGGCAAGTTGGCTCAGTTTCTCCTTTCCTGTTTCGAATTTATCCGCCAAAAAGAAAAAAGAAAATTATTCTGTATTCAAAGTTAAATTATGAATCTTTTTATTTTTTTAAACCACTACTACTAGCAAAGCTACTTCTTACTACTTTAATCAGTCTTTACTATCTGAAACTACAATCGAAGAGTTTTACGGCGAATGAAATTTCAGTCTTAAGGATAATATAGAAAGCAAAAAAAAAACTAATTATATTAACAAAAATGTGTTTGTCGGAAATAATAATTATTTAAATTCTATTTTTATTTTAAATACAAAACCCAATTGTAATTTTATTTTATTTTATTTTATTTTATTTTTGGAAATGGTTTACATTAAAATGGAATAAAATGACAGCTAAGACAATAAAGGGACCCACCGGTGGGAAAGAAATCGAAAGGTGTCAGCTTCAAACATGTGTTTTGATTCCATGGATTCGTTGTCCTTCTTACGGGGCCCGCCATTCACAAGGGGCTATGCTTGCCTTTTTAAGACTATTTTCAGTAAAATTAATTATTTCTGATGATACTGATGCCGACAAAAAATAATTGAAATAAGTAAAAATTCAAATTAATTTAAAGTTTAAATAAACCAAAGTCCTGGTCTGCCATGGCGTTTTCGTAGAATACTTCCCATGTGCCTCTGTCTCGTCTGTAAATTTTAATGGATTATATTGAAGTCAAAAGAAAATTAGGGACTATACCGTATATTATTCAAATACTTGTGAATAAAAATGATTACGAATTGTAGATGACTTGCGTTATGTAATTAGGAAACATTCCTTCCGATCGATTATTTAGATCTAATATATATAATGTTGGGAATAACTTAATATAATTCTCGAAAATGGTATAATGCCAATGATTTCTTATCTCTAGTAGATTCAAATGGCCAAATATGACTAACTCAGTTATTCAAAGCATATAATCTCTCTAAATATACAATATTGATTTAATTATGGAATAACCATAAATATGCCTAAATCAGTAAAATCCCTATAATATTCGCTGTTTTGAAGATTAGCTGATATAGAACAGTTTCATTTCTCATCATTGTTCTCCCAATCATTATCATTCTATAAGTTGTTAGTGTCTCGGTGGTATCTATACAACAATTAGAGTAAACAGGTTGTTTACATACGCATATGTACTTATACAAACACGCCACATTTAAATCTCGATAACAATTTTAATTGGAACGTTGCAAAATAAACATTATTACTACATTTCAATTTCTATTTTAGTCGAACGCGATTACGCAAAGAAGAAAAAGCCTCAAAATTCTATACTTGTTTTTTATATGAAGCGGAAGAAGAGGAGGAAGACGCGAGTGTAGAAGTGTAGTTTGAATGCTATAGATTTTTTTTTTAATGGTCAACCATGTGGTATGGCGGGACATGTCATGCCCATGTCGTCAACCCTATAATATGGTTGTAGCATTTTCAATAAGGAGCACAATAATATATATAAGCGCAATAAAATAAACTGCCCCTTGCAAATTATGAAAACATAGAAATATTCAAAAGAATAAGAAGATACAATAGCATAATGATCATCAACATCATTTATTGCTAAACATCATCATGCCCATGCATGATTACGATGGAAGAATCTGACATACAAAATTGAAAGTTAAGTTGACAGCGACTTCATCATAATCTATATGCCAAGAATTTTATAAATACAGAAAATACTCCCAAAATGTTTTAAGTTTTGTTTTCCAAAAATATTATATACTTTCTAACTACAAAAATACCACGAAACGGATTGAACAAAGGTTATCTAAAACCTTCATAGAGCCAATTTACAATTGACCTCGAGGTCCTTGCAAAACGTCTCATGAACAACTTGTGGTAATAGTAATTTTTAGAATTCTCGTTAGATAAAGACAATACTTATGTTAAAAAATATGTTGTCCTAATAGAATATCTTAATATGGTTTAGATAGATTCAATTTATATAGTTAAATAATCGAATCTGAATCTGAACCAAAATGAATAAGTATTTTATCTAAATTTTTAAAAAATATTTGATTAAAATATGAATCCGAACAGAATATAAACCATACTATATTAAATTTATTTTGAATATACTTATTTTATTTGTAAACACAGACAAAAATTTGAAATTCAAAAAACTCAAATCGAAATCTGGATTGAACATTTCTGTTAATTGATAATTCCTAGACTAATTTTTGTTTGGTTATATTGATGATGGGAAAAATTTGTTACTGTAAACGTGAGGACGAGCAGAAAAATGGGTCCACCTGGGCCTGAAAACACCAACCCTAGATTAGAGATAGATATGTACCCTCGTGTGGGCTGGGCCCAGTGTGTGTTTCACCGTCCAGTGACATTACAGCTTCACACGTGTGCAATCCTTCAACATGTATTAAATTTGTATGAATATTGGATAGCCTCTGATCTCCTTAACGCCGCCAACGTCTTCCCAAAGCTTTCCGTGTCTTTACAACCACACACCTCTTCCCTATTTTTCTTACAAATCAGAATTGGTCAACAGTATAATTCATCTGTTTAAAATGCTTATTATTGAATTCTTTTTTGTTATTTCATCTATATTGGAAAAAAATCTGACGATGACAAGTGATATCACATTCCTGGAAGGCCAATTTCTTTTTCCAACCGTCATGGCTCATGTTCATGCTGCTTCTGAACACATATGCTGTAGATATTGCCACTAGCATTAACCTGTTTGTTACTTCCAAGTTGCTCATCATTTGTTTATATGTGTATGAAAATTGTGTTTTGTATATCGCTTAGCTAACGGTGTCTGTGTTTTGTTGGTAAAAAGGTCTATATTAATTATAATCTACTACTCAAGCCTCTCTTATCTCTCAAATATTGTTCTTATCTCTCAAATATTGTTTCCTCTTGCCTCTTGGCCACATATTCATCGTTTCACTGTTTTCCAAACTGCTCCCAGATCAAACATTCTTTCAACTTGTTAGAATACATAGGTGGGCTTTTTGGTATTGGACTATTGGGTTTGAAGAATCTTGCTGGCTCTTGTTTTACTGCCCAACATAATTAAATTAGTTGGGACAAGTGACAAGGCCTTGCTAAGCATTCAAATTTCACAAACCCCCTCTACTACTCGCTACATTGTCTTACTATTGCTTCGTGGACAGAATAGTAATCAGAATCCACATACCAAAATCTCAAATTTGTTTTACTAATTGGAAATCATCTCCATTCTATTTTATCTTTCATAGAATAGTAAAAATAGGTATTTAATTTGGTTACATGGGCTGTTTTTTTTTTGTTTCCCTCTGAAATATTAGAGGTTTGGATAGTTTTTTGTTTTTGTTTTACAGTTTATTAAGCATGTGTAGATAGAAGTCTTATTGTGAGTGATTATGAAAAACTAGAATAAAAATACTAATCCATTGAACATTGATTTTTTTTATTTTTTTTATTATTTCTTTTTTTATTAACAATTAAATGGTGGAAATTTTTGTATCAAGATAATGAAACTTTCCAGAAGTAAGTGTAGAAGTATAATGACTTCCTGCTTACGTGGATAAAAAGCGGGACCCACACAAAAATAGATTTTTCTGTTTGTTTAAACGCTTCAGTCGATTTCATCAAAAATCGTTTTTTTTTTCTTCTCATCTTCCGTTCAACGTTTCCTTGGTATCTTCCCTGCCCTCTTCAATTAAACCTTTTTCTCTCTCTGTCTCTTGTCCGAATCAAATCCGGTTGCTAGAAAAGGGAAAACTTTGTGCAATTTTTCGCAGGGAAGCGGAGGGTTAAAAACCCTAACCTTCGATTCGTGGATCTTCTAAGTTTGTGAATCGGGCGGTGGCGGTTTTGTTTCTTTGTCCGCGATGGCGGGATTAGGGCAACAGACGGTGGATTTCTCCGCTCTGGTTGGTCGAGCCACAGAGGAATCTTTCCTTTCTCTCAAGGAACTCGTGGAAAAAGCTAAGACTCCGGAGCTTTCTGACACTGATAAGAAGGTTAGCCTCCTCAAGTATGTCCTTAAGACTCAGCAACGGATGCTCCGCCTCAATGCACTCGCCAAGTGGTGTAAACAGGTTTGTCTTCCTCCCTTTCTTCAAGTTTTTACCTTTTGGGGTTTGTGGGTCGAAGTTAAAGTTCCAAGCTTTTTTGGATTGGAATCAGATATGGTGCAAGATTAGGGTATGTTTTTTTTCTGTTTCAAGATCTATGAATTTGAATGGAATTTGGAAGATCCTTTGGTGTGGCCTTGATGGTTGTTTTTTTATGTCTGCCAAAGTTTATATTGTTCTTTAGAAATTATAGATTGGCAATGAAAGGGCTAAGCCCATTCATACTACTTAGACATTAGTTTCTCGTTGCAACAATATGAAGTTATGCCTTCTAATTACTCTGGCATATTGAGCCTACGTGTTTGCTTAAGTTGCAGCGTTTCTTACTCCTTGGAACTATTAAAAGAAAAGCAAATTTAAGATCTTTTAGTTTGGCTAATATGAATATATTGTGTTAGTCTAGTTTTAAAACTGCGCACTCTGTAGAAAAAGCTGAGAACTTTGCCTTGGTTGAGTTCACTTTCTCTATAATCACCATCAATAGACTGTTTAGGATACATTTTGGTACATAAAAGCTGGTCATTTGCTATCATAGGTGCATCTGGTAAGAAACTCTTAGACTATCTTTAATTTAAGTAGTCTCTAGGTTTTACTAGAATTGTGCTTGTGAGAGTCGAAACTCCATGGAACTTCACATTCCAAGTAGGCTTATCACGAGGTTCCGTTATTTCTGCATATTTTGAGAAAATTTGGCTGTAGTGTCTCTGTGCAATTCGAAGGTAGCTACTTTATATCAACATTCCATTTTTAAAAATTAATATTTCTCTAGATTATTTATGCTTGCTTCTGTTCACTAAAGTAATCGGAAATTTACTGAGCCACTATTCACCTTTGGCTATACCTCCTTGGCTGCAGGTTCCTTTGATTAATTACTATCAAGACCTTGGGAGCACGCTATCAGCTCATGATATATGTTTCACACAAGCTGCAGATTCACTGTTTTTTATGCATGAAGGTCTACAGCAAGCTCGCGCTCCTGTCTATGACGTTCCCTCTGCTGTTGAGATTTTGCTGACAGGTTCTTATCAGCGCCTGCCAAAGTGTCTAGATGATGTGGGGAGGCAGAGCTCGTTGGATGAACATCAACAGAAACCAGCTCTAAGAAAGTTGGAGGTACTTGTACGTTCCAAACTACTTGAAACCACACTTCCAAAAGAAATATCAGAGGTGAAAATTTCCAAAGGTACTGTCACCTTATCCGTCGAGGGGGAATTTAAGGTTCTTGTTACTCTTGGTTACCGAGGACACCTATCCATGTGGAGGATATTGCATTTGGATCTGCTTGTTGGTGAAAGAAGTGGCCCCATTAAACTCGAAGTGACAAGACGGCATATTCTTGGAGATGATTTAGAGCGTCGAATGTCCGTGGCAGAAAATCCATTCACAATATTGTATGCGGTGCTCCATGAGCTGTGCGTTGCCATTGTCATGGACACAGTCATAAGGCAGGTCCGAGCTCTTCTTCAGGGAAGATGGAAAGATGCAGTTCGCTTCGACTTAATTTCGGATACTGGCACCACACCAGCTAATCAAGAAGGAGAGGCAGATTCTGTTTGTCTTCGAACGCCAGGAGTGAAACTTATGTACTGGCCAGATTCGTATAAAAATTCTGGCCCCTTCATTAAAATTGAACCAGGATCAGATCTCCAGATTAAGTGTTTTCATAGCACATTTGTAATTGACCCACATACCGGCAAGGAAGCCGAATTTTCTCTCAATCAGAGCTGCATTGACGTGGAGAAGATTCTGCTTAAAGCTATATGCTGTAATAGATATACCCGTCTTCTTGAAACTCAGAAAGAGCTTTTGAGGAATGCTCGTATATGTCGAGCTCCTAGTGATGTCATCCTTCAGACCTTCCTGGATGAGCATGGTATTGAGGTAAAAGAAAAGAATTGGTTTTAGCTTAATATTTTGTTCCTTGAAAGTTTTAGGAGATTTTTCCAGTTAGAGTTACTTACACTAGTTGGACATTAAGTGTGGCACTCGAATTTCAATAGTCATTATTTCTGTTTTCTGACATGTAGTCTTTTGCTTACTACTGTTTTCAGAAGAAACCCTTGCTAATTTCTCTGTAGCTTTTATTCTAGAGAACATGAGATTAATCATTATTTGCAAGTTTAAATTTCAGAGATGGTGGAACCTAGGTTTCGATTTTCTATTTGATGCAATTGTAATTGTCAAGAGTAGCAAATTTTCTTTAATGCAAATGGCCTTTGGCTTAGTCTCTTTTGGCCAGGGGGAGCTAGTATAGTTCAAACCATATTTCTCTTGCTATTTATTGGTGTTCTCAATATTTGATTGAATTTAATTGGGCCATTCTCTTCCCCTCTTATTTTAGGCAGGTAACATGGTAGATTCTAAGGAACGAGTAGAGCCAGAGGTCTTACGCGTGCGAGCGTATGGATCTTCATTTTTCACACTCGGGATAAATATAAGGTATAATATTTTCATTTTTATGTTTAGATAGATCTTTTTTAAGCTGGCGTTTCTCATTATATGTTAATGATTGCAGGACTGGTCGGTTTCTTCTTCAGTCATCCAAGAGTATCTTGACCCCTTCCATCTTGGAGGAATTTGAAGATGCGTTAAATCAAGGAAGTATATCTGCAGTTGACGCCTTTATCAACTTAAGAAGCAAAAGCATTTTGCATTTTTTCGCTGCCATTGGCAAATTTTTGGGTCTTGTGGTAGTAGTTGTTTGCTTCCATTGTTGTTCAAGTTCAATTTTGGAGTTGGCAAGTATTGAATTTCGTGTTTAATGCAGGTCTACGAAAATGGCTTTGGTATAAACAAAGTTCCTAAAAGCCTCTCGGATGGCTCAAGCATTCTGACTTTGGGTTTCCCCGACTGTGAAAGCTCTCACCTCTTACTCATGGAGCTTGAAAAGGACTTCACACCATTGTTTAAATTGGTGGAAACTCAAAAAGATGGTTCGGGAAAACCACAGTCTTTCAATGATCCAAGCAAGATTTTGCGAGTTAAGAAAATTGATATTGGGCAGATACGGATTCTCGAAGATGATCTTAACTTGATTACATCCGACGTGGTTAGATTTGTATCTTCATTTTCAGATGCCGAGGGGTTGAATCAAGCGTCTGGACACCGTCACCCTGGATTAATTGACAAGGCTTTGGCAGAAATGAGTGGAAGCCAACTGAGTTTCTCTAGTATCGTAGATGAAGTGTTTGGACTTCATAAAGGGACATCGGCTCCTATCTCGAATGATGGGCATGGCTCAATTTCCAAGAATCTCTCTTTGTATAATCTGCAGGGTCCCTTACAATCTAGCTCGTTTAATATGTTATCATCTCCCCCTGAGAAGGGTGCAGCTATGAAGAAGATAGCCATCTCTAACTCTGACCAGGAGTTATCCATGTTACTGTCTCCGTCCCTATCTGCTGGCAACAGAGTCTATGAGTCAGGCTCTAGACTGGTCACTGAGTCCTCTTTGTCACCTCTTCCCTTGTGTAAGAACAGTTTTTCCATAATCTTTTTGATCTTTGTAGAACGTTCTCAATATCAAAATTCCTAAATTTTGTTATTTGCAGCTCAAACAGCTGATCTTGCAGTGTCATCTGATGGTCCTTTGTTGAGAAAAGATCAGAAGTCTCGGAAACGTTCAGCTTCAGATTTGCTAAGATTGATCCCATCCCTCCAGGGAGTGGAAGGTATTGCTAGTCCCAATAAGAGAAGGAAAACCTCTGAATTGGTACAGGGTGAATTAGTAAAGAGTTGGAGCCCTGCATCACAGACCTTATCCACTGCTGTGGCTACATCAACAAAAACTAATGGATACAGCTACGGGAATCTCATAGCTGAAGCAAACAAGGGGAATGCACCTTCAACCGTTTTTGTCTATGCTCTTCTCCATGTGGTCAGGCATTCTTCGTTGTTCATAAAGCATGCCAAACTAACTAGTCAGATGGAGGCATTGGATATTCAATATGTTGAGGAAATGGGACGAAGAGATGCATTTTCAGATATATGGTTCCGGCTTCCGTTTGCTCAAAATGATTCCTGGCAACATATATGCTTGCAGCTTGGTAGACCTGGAAGCATGTGTTGGGATGTGAAAATAAATGACCAACACTTTAGAGATCTCTGGGAACTTCAAAAGGGAAGTAAAAGCACACCGTGGGGATCTGGAGTTCACATTGCAAACTCGTCTGATGTTGATTCCCATATCCGTTATGACCCTGAAGGTGTTGTTCTGAGCTATCAATCTGTGGAAGCCGATAGTATAAAGAAGCTTGTGGCCGACATACAGAGGCTTTCAAATGCTAGAATGTTCTCCCTTGGTATGCGGAAACTTCTTGGCATAAAGCCAGATGAGAAAGCAGAAGAAAGCTGTGCTAATACTACAATTAAAGGATCTGCTGGAGGGAAAGGCAGTGGTGAGCCAGTTGATAGATGGAGAGCTTTCAAGATTGAAGCAGTCGGATTAACAAGCCTATGGTTTAGCTTTGGTTCAGGCGTTCTGGCGCGTTTTGTTGTCGAGTGGGAATCAGGTAAAGATGGATGCACCATGCATGTCTCTCCTGACCAACTATGGCCACATACGAAGGTGAGTAGGTCATACAACATAACAATTGTTCTCTTCATGGGAAATATTTTAATTATTAGTGTTTATAAATATATGCTTTTCCTCATTGTGAGTTGTTCTTGTACAGTTCTTGGAAGATTTCATAAATGGAGCAGAGGTAGAATCTCTTTTGGATTGCATTCGCCTTACTGCTGGGCCTTTGCATGCATTAGCTGCTGCTACTCGCCCTGCCCGAGCTAGTACTGCCACTGGCATGCCTGTGGTACCTGCTCTAGCGTCTTCAAGACAATCAAATCAGATACAACAAACTCAAGGAATCATTGCGCCTTCAACTTTAGCAGCTCCTAATGCTGCTGGCCAGTCGGCCTCAGCAACTTCAGGAAATACTGTTGCTTCTTCTGCTCCAAGCCCACTCGGTGGAAGTTTCCATGGAGTTGCAATGCTAGCGGCTGCAGGGAGAAGCGGACCTGGAATCGTTCCAAGCTCTCTCTTGCCCATCGATGTCTCTGTAGTACTCCGTGGACCCTATTGGATTAGGATCATATACCGTAAACGTTTTGCTGTGGACATGAGATGCTTTGCTGGAGATCAAGTCTGGTTGCAACCAGCAACTCCACCCAAGGGTGGTGCTTCTATTGGAGGCTCCTTGCCATGTCCCCAATTCAGACCTTTTATCATGGAGCATGTTGCTCAAGAATTGAACGGTTTAGAACCGAATTTGACTGGTAGCCAAGGAGCAATAAATCCCAACAGTGGAAACCCAGCTGTTAACGGTGGGAACAGAGTTAACTTTTCCCCCTCTAGTGCAATGTCAAGAGCTGCGATGAATCGTGTAGCCAGTGTTACTTCAGGATCTTTAGTGGTTGGCTCAGGATTGTCTGTGCGTAGAACACCAGGCACTGCTGTGCCAGCACATGTAAGAGGTGAATTAAACACAGCAATTATTGGTTTAGGTGATGATGGTGGCTATGGTGGAGGATGGGTTCCTCTTGTGGCTCTTAAAAAGGTTTTGCGTGGTATCCTTAAATATCTTGGAGTACTGTGGCTATTTGCTCAGTTACCAGATCTCTTAAGAGAGATCTTAGGTTCAATCTTGAAGGATAATGAAGGCGCTCTCTTAAATTTAGACCAAGAACAACCAGCCTTGCGCTTCTTTGTCGGGTAAGCCAAACCAAGAATCTTAGGCTCAATCTTGAAGGATTAGTCTGTTTAGGCTTAATCATGATTCTTTTTTTTTTTGCAGTGGCTATGTATTTGCAGTGAGTGTTCATAGGGTTCAGCTTCTTCTTCAAGTCCTTAGCGTAAGGCGCTTCCATCAACAACAGCAACAGAATAGCTCTTCCGCTGCTGCTCAGGAGGAGTTAACCCAATCAGAGATTGGAGAAATCTGCGACTATTTCAGCCGGCGTGTTGCATCAGAACCTTACGATGCTTCGAGAGTTGCCTCGTTCATAACACTCCTCACAGTACCCATATCGGTCTTAAGAGAGTTTTTGAAACTGATAGCTTGGAAAAAAGGATTATCACAATCACAGCAAGCTGGAGAGATTGCTCCTGCACAGAGACCTCGAATTGAGCTGTGTCTAGAGAATCATTCTGGTACAGATTTAGAAAACAATTGTGCAGCTAAAAGCAATATCCATTTTGACCGGCCACACAGCACAGTTGACTTTGCGCTAACCGTGGTTCTTGATCCTGCGCACATACCCCATATAAATGCGGCTGGAGGAGCGGCGTGGTTGCCTTACTGTGTATCGGTCAGGTTAAGGTACACGTATAGCGAAAACCCTGGGGTGACGTTTCTTGGAATGGAAGGCAGTCATGGAGGTCGAGCTTGTTGGCAGAGAGTTGATGATTGGGAGAAATGTAAACAGAGAGTGAGTCGTACAGTGGAAGCGACCGTTTCAGCTGCGGCAGATGTGACTCAAGGGAAACTCAAATCGGTTGCAGATAGTGTTCAGAGAACATTGCATCTATGTCTTCAAGGTCTGAGAGAAGTTAATAGTAATAACAACAGTCTTCAAAAAGAATTTACTATATAACGAGGTTTGAATTCTTGTCATTTTTGGAAAATCGTAAGGTGTACATATACATATTATGCCTCATTTTTTCTTTTATTTGCGGCTTAGAAACTTGCTTGTAGCCGTTTTTGTTTGTTTTCCCAGTTTAAAAATTAAGAAGTTAGAGGTTTTGCCTCAATTTGTTACCAATCAAAGACAAAAGAGTCCATGAAAATTAAGAAATTGATTTGACCAAAGAACATAACATTGATTTGAGAAATCATAACGATAGTTCATAAAATCAGTAACATTAACAGTTATTTTATTTTTTCAATTGCTTTTAGATTTAAAAAAATCAGATTTATATTTGTTCTCTTTTTCAAAAATCAGGAAAATTGGTGAAACAGATATGATACACTTCAACAACTAAAAAATATTTTTGTAATCTAATATCTATACTATTAAAGGGGAAGCATTTTTTAGAAGAAACATTTAAGTTCTAGAAAATTTACCTAAAATGCCATTGAATTAAAGAAGGAAAAAAAACTCAAATGGACAAATTTGGAAAACCAAAAAATAAAAGACGCGGATCTTATGATTGAGTTGGGCGCGGATCTTTGATGCTGGATATTGGGCCGCATATATAAGACCCAATTGAATTTTGGATAAAATTAGGAGGATTTGACGAATTAAACAAAATATTTAGAAATTTACCTTGCATCTAACATAAAAATAGAAATATCTCACAAACAGAAACTAAATTTCCATTAAATCTGCAAAATATTCCAAACAAAACGAAAAATCAGCACATAATTATTTTATACGAATCTCAAGGATCAATTTGATTAAGCAACAAAATAAATAAAAATCTAATAACAAATCAAAATTTCTATCTATCGTAACATCTTTAAAAAATCCAATTAAGGAGAATAAACCAGAATTTTTAACCTTTGCCGACTTAAGATATCTATAAATATAAGAGAACTGCAGAAACATATTCAAAATCATCATAAGAGAACTGAAGCTGTAAGTGTTTCTTAACTTTACTAATATAGATGATTATAGATGTTTAACAAACAATTAATTTATTTTGACATGATTTCTATTACTTTCACCCTTATTCATGCTAACCATCAAAAAGCATGTGAGAATGCAAGGGATGAGATGGTGATATGTTTGATGGTGAGATGGTGGTTTTTAGGTATATTTCCTATTTTATATATCCAAAAACAATTTCATGATACTCTTTTAAAAATCAAGACTATAATTTGTTTTTTTTTTAAGTTAAAAAAACAATGGAATTCTTATAATCTATTAGTTTTGTTTCTAACATAGTTTTAAAAACCTTCCAGCTAATTTATGTATATATTATTGTAGAATTGGACTAAATACTTATAACTATCAACAGGTAAAAGATCAATTACAAATATCTATGATACATTTTTGTTAGAGATCAATCCCAACTACCCAGCCATGGAAGAATTTGTGGCCAAGTATGTATAGTTTATGAACATTTAGCTTTCTTATATAATAAGAGTAATATAATACACTTTGCTTAGTTATTTGTTATGTTTTTAACATAGTTTTGTTTTTATTTTAAGTTTACCAAATGATGGGCTAGCTTTGACACTTCTAGCAAGTAAGCCAACAGAGTCCAAAGTTGTGAAAAAGAAAGAATACTTTGATATGTTTCCAAGCAAAACAATTTCGGACCTTGGTGAAGCCACTGAGGTTTGTTTTGATTTGTAATGTATAGATATATCGTTTGTAGTATAGATTTAATCAGTAAATGTATTGTATATTTGTAGGTTGGTAAGTGCAAGATCATGTGTATCATCAATATAATTGATACAGAGTTTCCTTGGTATTACTTTCAATGTTTAAAGTGTACCAAGTCAGCTCACTTGGTTACTCAGAAAATAGAATGGGATTGTCAAAAAAAAAGGTAGGAAACCATTGTTCAATTTTCAAGTGTGACATATATAAGGTTGTACCAAGGTAACTTTTTGTAAAACTAATTCTATTTCATATGTTAATTTATTTGTCTACAAGATTCTAATTGATTCTCTCATAATTGTAGGTACAAATTAATTGTTGGGGGTAATGGATATCACAAGTGACGCTAAGTGTATGTTGTTTGACAACAATACATTCCAGATTATAGGTCAATCTGCCAATGAACGGAAGGCGATTTAGATATAACTAAAGATGCCATTTACAAATGCCTATGATACATCTTTGATAGAGATCAATCCCAACTACCCAGTCGTGGAAGAATTTGGTGCCAAATATGTATATTTCTAAATATTTAGCTTTGTTATAGAATAATATTATACAGTTTTCTTAACTATTTTTAATTTTACGGTTAAATAATTTTGTTCTTTTAGTTTAACAAATGATGTGCTACCTTTGACACTTCTACCAAGCAATCTTTTCTTTATTGAAAACAAGATGGAACTAACCTTTTTCATATGAAGTCCACCTCCTTATTCGTGTATTTATCGGCAGCTTTGGTTAAGATTAGTCTATCTTAACTGAAACAAAAAAATATTCCTTTGATGATAGAAAATCTGATCAATTAGATGTGTTATTTCTTATCTTTTGGTGTTGATAACTAATCTTGATTCAAGGAACCTTAGTCTTCAAAGCTTGAAAAGCTGAACCAATTATGATAGCACCTTGCAGCTCTCTCATGACATGCTTGAAGTTTGATCTGATTAACCTAAATACAATACTTGATGTCAATCCGGAACATAATTATAAACACCATAGAAAGAAAATAAAAACTTCTCAACCAATGCTATAGAGAAACGCAGAAGCAAAATCACAAATACATAACGTAAAATAGTGTGTCAATCGGTGAACTAAAAAAAACAATGAGCAAACTCAATGGAAAGAAGAAGAAGAAGAAGAAAAGCAGTGCTTATTTTCTCGCAATTCTGAAAGTAGTGATCGCCTTCACTACTTGCCAAATTACAAAACCTTCAAGACAAAACATAAACTAATAAACCTTAAGAAAACCTTCAAGACAAAACATAAATTAAACCAATGAAAGCCAAAACAGAACAATAACTCAAAGTCTCTAACAAACAAAACAAACTAGAAACTGAACCTTAACAAAAAAAAAAATGAACCTTGACAAAACCTTGAAGACAAAACCTTCAAGAAAAAACATAAACTAAATCAATGAAAGCCAAAACTGAACATTAACTCAAAGTCTAAAAGAAACAAAACAAACTAGAAACTGAACCTTAACAAAACATTCAACAGAACCTAAACCATTGAAAACCATCGCAGAACAATAACTCAAAGAAACAAAACAAAACAGAAATTAAACCATCGATACCTTCTATACCATTCGTACCTTCCTTGCCAACAAGAATCACTTAAGAGTTGCCATTGAATTTCGAGAATCTACACAAGAAAACAGACTTTGTTATATCACTTCAATATTTAATTTAAACAAACTTAATTCTACTTACCTAGCGACTCAAAGAACTCAACTTCTTCCAACTAAGTTTCCAACTTGCGATGGCCTTTTCCCTTTTGTTTCTAGTGTCGACAGCTTCGCCAGTTACTGGTCACATCTACAAACCATAGAAAACCAAGAGAATCTAAGAATTTCAAAACCTCCAATTCTGAAAATCGTAAATTGCAATTAGGGTTTTAAAAAATCAAACGTAGCAGAGAAAGGGGGATACAAACCATATAAATTAGAAAGCCAAGAGAATCAAAGAATTAGCAAACCCCCAGTTTTGAAAATCTGAAATAGCAATTAGGGTTTGAACTTTGAGAAAACAAACATACCAGAGAAAATAGAAAGCTTCTACTACGGCACAGTTGAGAGAATCAGAGAAAGATTACGAGGAAGAAGAAACGTGATGAAGTGATGATGCTTTCTCTTCCAAACTTCGATTCGGTTTCGTCGTAGGTGTTGAGAGTTCTCGAAGAAAGAAGATAAATGATTTGAAACAGATGAGAGGATTGAAGTAATTGTGTGGTTCGGTTTCTATTTACTTTAATTATCAAATTCGGAACCAAACCGAACTAAAAACCGAAACCTATAATTATTTTGCCGATTGGTTTAGATAACAATATAAAATTGAAACTAAAAATTGAAATTAAAAATTGAAATTCTCGGTCTGATTCGGTCGGGTCGGTATAATAAGTTTCTACCAAATGTCCATGGCTATATGACGTATATTTGCAGTGTTCAAAAAAGCGGATTAGGCGCTAAACACTTCTAAACCATTTGAATTTTATAAAAAATGGATCATATTAGGTGAGTGGTTAAATTTGATGGATTTTACGGTTATTAAGCAATTATTATATGGGTTATGCGGACTAGACAAATTTAATAAATATATTCAAATGTTTTTTAATATTTTATATTAATAAATAAAACTTAAAATTACAAAAATTTTATATTTAAAATTTAGAATCTCTTTTTTTTCGTCTTTAGAAATTCTAAAATAAATGATAGAGTTTTTTGTTTTCTAAAATAAAAATAATTATGACTCATTATTTAAAAAATGAATTTTAAATTCAAACTTAAATTTTTATTTAATGTGAAAATATAAGTTAATCTACTATATCATTATGTTATATTATATTTTGTTAATATATAGTGTATAGTTTTATTCTAAAACAGCCTAGATCCCCGACTACGCGTTCTATGCGCTAAGTAGAGGATCGCCTCAATTGGTAACGGGTATGGAACAAATCAGAAATTATGTTTACCTCAATGTTAGAAAACTTTAATTGATTAAAAAGATATACTGTAGAACAATTAATTATAAACATAATTCCACACGGATATGCGGGACCAGACCTAAATTTTTAGGTCTATAAAATTTATGCAAATAAAAAAAAAAAAAAAATATATATATATATATAATCCTTTGCACATCCGAGCATGTAAGAATCTAGCTTAGGTTAAGTTATAAACGTAATTTATTATTTCTAACATTCATAAACTGGACTAAAATAAACCAAATACTAAAACCGAATATTTAATCAGTATGAGTCTAACTCATAAATGATATACTAATTATCAAATAATATGTTTACAAATATAATCTCGCACGTAAGTGCGGGTCTGAATCTAGTTATCATTAATATATATGCGGAGCATTGCTCACAAATCGGAGACGAAAATCTAGAAGTTTTCAATCATGCAGCTTGTGAGATCTATCCTTGTGAAGCTATCTAACAATTTGCAGTGTTTTTATTAAATCAGGAATCACCAATCTCGCGAGTTTTGTATTATCTTAAAAACAATAATATATTTTTATATGAAATTTAAAAAATCATAATAAAACCAATAAAATCAAATTAATTTCAAAATAAGAAGCAAATTTTACTAAGAATTTCAATATCCATAAAACAATAAAAATAAATGTAATCTAAAACTTCTAACATTAAAATATTATTTGTGAATTTGCTTTTAATTTAATCTGATAATATGATCGTAAAGAGAGGATTGAAGGCTCAAATGACATACTGAATTTGTCATTGGAAAAATTGTTGGAATATACTGTGTTAAAGTTTCTGGACGCAGCCGCAGTGATTGATCGTATATGACCAGTTCGAGAGATGTCGAAAAGAGCCGAATAAATGACAAAGTGACAAAGCAGCGATCAGGTATAGAAGAATAGGGTGGATCGGAAACTTTATTTGTGGTCTTTGTTGTGTTTCTAATTTAGTTGTAGTGACTTTGTTGATCCGATCTCAGATTTTATCATGATCTATGAATTATGGTTTATTCAGACTGATTGATAAATTTTTTTCTTTTACCTCTAATTCTTAATATGTGTACGAATATCCGTGCATGGTAATGACATATTCCATATACAGTATACATGTATTTCTGGAATTTTTTTATAGCTCTCCTAAGATTATATATACCATGGCCTCCAATGTTCCATTATGCATTTGAGAAGCATTATGCCTGATTAATTTGTTCTTTTTATTGCGACTTAGAAACTTGCTTGTAGCCTTTTTGTTTGTTTTCCCAGTATAAATTTTTGAGGGTTTGCCTTAATTTGTTACCAATCAAAGAGAAAAGAGATTCAATGAAAATTGAGAAATTGATTTGACTAAAGAACATGACATTGTCAGTTTCAGAATTCATAACGATCCTAAGTTCATATGAAATCAGTACATTAACAGTTATTTTATTTTTCAATTGCTTTAGATTCTAAAAATCAGATTTAAAATTGTTCTCTTTTTGGAAAAAATCAGGAAATTTGGTGAAATAGATATGCTGAAAGAAATCTGAGACCATTCAACATACTAATCTTAACTAATGATTTGGTGAGAAAAATTCTTTAATTTTGATCCTATATATGAATATCTAAAGGAAACCAAAAGATCATTAAAGTTGTATACTCTTTGCTTAGATGGCTAATTCATCTCTGTTTCTAACAAGTCCAAAACATGCAATTTTGACACCGACTTCAATTCATCATGCAAATGCTGTAGCGTTTCTTTTATCTCCAGCCATCTTGGATGGTTCTGTTTCTCTGCAGCCACAAAGCTATGAATTCCCTCTACTCCAACTACACTACTATATCCTGCAATCTTCTTTACTCCTCGACTCTCCATTGCTTCTCTAGTCTTGTCTGAATATCCCCATCTTCCAACGCTTGCATATATATTGGACAACAAAACGTACCCTCCTTCTTTTTCAGGTTCCAACTTAAGCAATTCCTTTAAAGCCATCTCTGCGGTTTCAATGTCTTCTCCTCCCCTACAAGCGCTTAAGATTGACCCCCATATTGACTGACTCGGTCTCATTGCCATCTTCTTTTGCACTATGTCTTTCGCTTCTTCTACTCTCCCTGCCCTACACAACATATCCACAAGGCTTCCGTAATGCTCGGTTTCAGGGGCAAAGCCGAATTTCTCCTTCATGTGCTTGAAAACGCCTAGTCCTTCCTCCACGAGTCCACTATGACTACAAGCTGTTAGGACAGCTAACAGAGTGACTTTATTAGGTGTCACGCCTTGTTCTTGCATTTCTTTGAATAGTTGCAGAGCTTGCTGGCCATTTCCATGCAAGGCAAACCCAGTTATCATTGTTGTCCATAGCGTGACGTCTTTTTCAGGAACTGTCTTGAAAACAATGAAAGCCTGCTCGATGGTACCACATTTACAGTACATGTCTATCAGAGCCGAACCCAAAAAGGCATCAACTTTCAACTGTAGACGGATCACTAATCCGTGTACCCATCTTCCTTGGCTCAGTTCTCCGTTATTTGCTGCACTACTTATCAAACTTACCATAGTGATACGGTCAGGTTTGACCTTCTCTGCTATCAACATTTCATAGAACAATTCTCGAACGGCTCTTTGGTCACATCCTTTCTTCGAGTAACCAAAAAGCAGAGAATTCCAAGTAACAAGATCCCTTTTGGGCATCTGATCAAAAACAGCCTGAGCAGCTTCCATGTATTCTAGCTTAACAAACCCACCAACCATGGTGTTCCAAGAACGCATGTCTTTCTTCATCATCACAACAAAAGCTCTTTTAGCAAGACCAGATTCATTGCATTTGAAATACATGTCTAAAAGAGCATTGCTGAGAATCAAATTAGATGAAGAACCAGGTCTCCTCCTCTCAATCCAACCATGAACTTCCTTCCCAAGCCTAATATCTGATAACTGACCACAACAAACTAGAAGACCCAACACCGCGTACTCATCGGGTTCAATACCATCATCAATCATCTTATAATACAGTTCCAGTGCCTCTAAACTAAACCCATTCTTAGCATAACCAACTATCATGGTGTTAAAAGAGCTGACATCTGGTTCAGGCATTATAGCAAACACCTTCTCTGCAAAACCCAAACTTCTTAGCTCCATATACAACTTGACCAGAGAGTTCCACAGGTAATTCCCAAGAGACAAACATCCAGAAACAATAACATGGCAATGGATCTGCTTCACTTCCGACAGAAAACTTGATGCTTTCATGAGATAGAGAAACGTTTGCTTGTCCGGAGAAACACTCTGCCGCCTAATCATAGAACTATACAAACCAAAGCATTCCCTTTTCGAACCTTGAAAAGCAGAGATCATTGTGTTGTAAATGAAAACATTGGGGTTTGGAGTGAAGTAAAGAAACAGAAGCTTGGTCAAGTCGATGTTCTCTGGATATGTAATCGCTGAGAACAAGATAAGACGGCTCATCGGAAACGTATCGCCTATGAGATTGACACGCATCATCTGTGCCAAAACCTGCTTGAATTGATTCCTGGAATTGCATTTCTCGAGCACAACAAGAGATGTATGATTTAGCTCAAGGGACTGAACAGGATCCCATGTTGTCTTCCTCCTAATTTCTGTTGCAAATAACCGAATTCCTCGCCGCACCAACATCGAGCAGAGATAATGCACATACTATTTCTTTTTTATCAGAGACAAAAATTGATTCTTTTTGGCAAGGCTTTTGAGAGAAGAATGATTCTTGAATATATATAGATTAGTTTTTATACAAATGAGAAAGATTGATTCTTGAGCCATTTTTGTTTAGATGATAACTACTTATTAAATAAGCCAGCAACTTTCACTGCTTTGACTTAATGTCCAAATGTCTGAGAAGATCTCTGTAAAACATGAAGCAAAGGGAAAGTCCTATGCAATCTCTTAAAAGAATACTCAGAAATCGCATCGATACGAACCAGATCACTTGCTAACTCCATTGCTTCAGCTCTATATCCAGCAAATCCAATGCCTTCAATGAGCACAGTATATGTAGTTTCATTAGGCTTACATCCATTTCCCACCATTGATTCCAACACATCGATGGCGTCATCGATCCTATGAGCTTTACAGAATCCTAAAAGAACAATGTTGTATGTAACAACTGATGGATGAAACTCACAGCTTCTCATATCAACCAATAACCCAAAAGCTTCATCCACCATTCCTTCTCTGCATAGACAAGAGATCATTGAGTTATATGTGATCTCATCAGGATCAATCCCTTGACTCACCATCTCTGATATCATATGTAACGCCCTGATTTTGTCTCCGCTGCTCCATAACGCGCTGAACATTGTATTGTAAGAACTTGAGTTCGGGGAGCAACCAACTTCTCCTAACTTCCCGAAGATCTCCAACGCTTGATCCGCTTTACCGTTCTTGCACAATGTAGCTAAAACCGTGTTGTAGTTAACTATATCCGGTAAACATCCGTCTGAGATCATAGTTTCCAAGAACTCAATAGCTAAATCTAACCTACCTTCTCTACAAAACGCAGCGATCAAAGGATCGTAGCTATAAGCATCAGGAGTTAACCCTTTCTCCTTCATAAGTTTAAGCAGATTCAACGCTTCTTCGATCTTTCCATCCCGACATAAAGTAGTGATCAGAATGCTATAAGTAACAACATTAGGATCACATTGTTCCGAAAACATCTTAGTCATAAGCTTCTCTCCTTCATCCCATTTTCCTTGGTTCAAAAGAGCTCGAAGCAAGATGTTATAAGAGATCACATCAGGCTCACAACCTCTCAATTCAAGATTCCGAACCATCTCAAACGCGCGATCCACCATACCTTCTTTACACATTCCTCTTATGATTGTGTTGTAAGTAAACATATCAGGTTTTAACCCTCTAGACAACATTTCATCCAAAAGCTTCAATGCTTCATCAACTCCTCCTTCAAGCATCGTAGCTTCGATCAAAATGGTGTAAGTAATCACAGTTGGTTGACAATTATCACTTAACAATTGATGTAAAACCTTCAAAGCAAGATCAAGTTTACCTCTACTACACAAACTACCAATCATAATGTTGTAAGTGACAGTATCTGGTGAAAAATCTTTACTTCTCATCCTATCAAGAACTCTTGTAGCATCATCGATTCGATTCATCTTACAAAACCCATTAATCAAAGCATTGTAAGCAAAAACATCAGGCTGTCCGAATTTCTCGAGAATCTCCATAACCCTAACGGCTTTTGGTATGTTACTTAGAGTGAAAAAACCTTTAATGAGCTTAGTGCAGAGAATCACATCGGGATTGTAACCTTTACGCACCATGCTCTCGAGTAAGTGAAGAGACTCGATGTAATTCCCTGAACGGCATGATCGATGGAAGATTTTGAGCATCTGGTTGTCTCTAAATCCGAGAGATTGTGAATGGGGTTGTTGTCTTGCGTCTGTTGTGGTGGCTTGAAGGTTTCTTGCTCCAGAAGATGAAAAGGATTTACCATTGTCGTGGATAGGGTTAGAGTTTGAGAAGCTTAAGAGGCTTCGATTGTGAGATAGTAATAGTCCGTGAGAAGAACTGGAACAGTGTTTCTGAGTTTTGGAATAGAAAGGGATAGTGAAACCAACGAGCTCAGAGGAAAATGGCGTCATTTTCTAGATAAAGTCGCGATTTTTCATGGAAATTAAGTGTTTGAGAGTAGAATTTGGGAATTTCAGACAAAGAATCGAAACTGAAAACGGTAGAGATAATGCAAAAAGGAGAGGGAAAGTTAGGATTTTTTGGAGAGAGAGAAGTGCGGAGAAAAGAGAAAAGAGAAGAAGAGAGCAAGACCACTCGTTTTGTAGTCTCAATGCAATCCTCAAGTAATTTTCTCAGGATAGGCATTTCAGTGACATCTGTCTTCTAACGTCAACGACATTATGTTGAACGAAACGACGACGTTCTAATAAATATGAAATTGGGCCGAAGGCACTTTTGTAAGCGTTAGGTAAGTTATGAATCGTTAGCCCATATTGTATAATATATGTGTTGTAAGAGACTGACCATAGAATCTCCAAATAATGTCCAATGTCTCGTTAAATATAGAATATTTTTGAACAATTATTGGGGGTGAACCTCTTTTATTCACTCTATCAATTAACTAATCAAAATTTATTATATAATATTATTTAAATAAAAAAATTAGATTAAATCATTAATTATTCTCTCTAAATCTAATCAATAAGAATATGCCAACTAAAATTATATTTAAACAGAAATAATAAATTTAAATTTAAATTTAATAAATAAAATAAAAATTAAATTAATAAAAATTAAATAAATTAAAAAAATTAAATCTACTGATATCTCGAGATCACGATTTAACCTAAACCGGTTTATATTATGTTTCGCCCACTCGTTTTGATGTTTATTTTGGGTTCGGTGAGTTGTATCATTAGGATATATTTTCATAAAAAATAAATTATGAAAATAATTATGAAAGATATTTAAAAATATACCTTAAGGGATATAACTCAGCGAACTCAAGAAAATAGGTAAACGAGTGACCGAAACAGAACATAAAATAGTTTAGATTATTTCTTGATTTTGAGATATTAGTAAATTTAATTTTCTTAATTTATTTAATTTTTATTTAGTTATTTTATTTATTTTATTTGTTTAGTTGTAATTTTAATTTATTATTTTTATTGGTTAGATTTAGAGGGATGATTAATAATTTAATCTAATTATTTTATTTAAATAATATTCTATGATAAATTCTAATTAGTTAATTAAAAGGAGGTGAATAACAGAGGACCAAGAATTATTTATTGTATGAAAACAACTATACTTTGCGGAAAAAAAATTTAACCTCTGTCCATTTGTTAAAGCCCCCTCTGTCCATTTGTAAGTTCTAACCAAGTTAAAAAGAAAAAAAAAAAAATATATATATATATACACACACAAAATGACTGGATCACATACACAAATCTTATCAAATTCATAAGTTATTTATTCTCTTTTCTATCTTATCCGATAACCAAAGTTCTTCTATATTACATTTCTAAGTTCTAAACTCATGATGGTAAACATTAACACGACTTACACTTACACATCAATGAACATAAATATAATGATATATAATATATTTAAAAAAATATATATACCAATACAAGATTTCAAACGGATCACAAAACTTACCTGCTTAATTAATCTCTACTCTTTACATGAGACCATCTTTTTGAATCGGTAGGATTCTAAGAAGTACACTTTATGTCTTCTTTCTTCTTCATGCTACAATCATTAGCAGGTGAAACTACCAGCATGACCTAGTCTCTCTCTCTTTCTCTCTAAGCTATGGTCATACAACCTTATAAGAAGAAGAAATATATAAAATCTTAAGAGAGGAAGACAAGATCATGCTGGCAGCTTAACTGCTACTGGTGCATGGTCTACATACATACACAAATATTACTATATATATATATAACTTGCATATAAACATGAATTTGTGTATGTTCTCTGTGTTAGCTTCTTCTTCTCGTGTGAGTAGTGAGAGAGAGGAGAAAGGTATAAATACTAAATAGTGAGTCTGGAAGTCTGAGAGTGTGATTTGTGACTCATCATCGTTAATCATTATTTGAAAATTATTATCGTATAGTTTTTTTTTTAATGTTTTATTTAACTGTAGTAGTTGTGTTTAAGTGAATTTTAAACACTTTTTGTGTTTAGGTTCCTCAGAACATTAAGGCACAATTATTAAGATACACGTGTTTATAACTCGATTTCTCGTTACCTAAAATTAGTAGGTACTGCGCATCTAGAGAGATAGATTATGAATTAAGGAAAAAGAGAAATCTTAATTGGTCATGATTCCACATTAACATATTATGTTAGGTTGTTAACCAATACAACCAATTTCATCTACTTTTGTATTATAGATGTCTTTTCACTTTCTCACCCAAAGTAAAAGAAGACATTAAAATATTTATCATACCACTAAAAAAAATACTCCTAATTAAGGTTGTCAAATTCTTTCTTTTTTATGTTATCTACATTGCATTTAGTAAAAATAAATACACAACTTTAGTTTTGAATATAAAATTGAAAACATCAAATAATACTGTTACAGTTTCAAAACGAGTTAGCATACACCGTTAAGTAGTATATACTGTAGTACGATTAATAAAGATAGCATTTGGGGACTTGAAAAAGTGAGAACATGAACTAGTGGTCCCGTTATTAATTACTTATGAAAGATGATGCAAATTGAATATTGTCACGCCTAAAGACAACGCATGCTGATACATAGAGCACCATTTCCTATATATATATATAGAAGGTGAAAATTAGACGGAAGATTTATTATGTTCCATTCAAGGCTATACATATTCATGCACTTGTCAACACGGACCTCTTAAGTTACGGACAATGCAAACATCATCGAAGAAACCAAAAAATTGTTATTCAAATGTGTCTGTAACAAGAGGATCGTCATTGTTTGCATGCCTTATAGCCTTATACGCTATAAACAGCTTCAAGCATTACAAGAACAGTGTGTGAAAACGATGGAAAAAGTTATCATAGTTCGAAATGTCAACCTTCTTGTCGTTCTAGTAGAGAGAGTTAAAAGTATTGCTGTATATGGGTTTCTTTATAGCGAAAGTGTTTTGTTCTGATCACTCTCCTATATAAAGTTTTTTTTACCTTGTTCCCCTAATTTTTGTGGACAGTCATATTTAGTATGAATCATGCCTGTGTATACATATATGACAATTAGACAAGTTAATCTTTAAGGATGGGGTTAGCATGTGAACCATGAACTGTAAGACTGCAAAAGTTTGATGATTTAAAGGATATTTTATTAAAATTCTTTTGGTTAGAAATTTGGTAACACAGATATAATTTAATCGCGAGTCCATCACGCATACTTAGATACGTCTCACTTTCGGCTAACAAAGCTAAAATTTAATTATATTCCTCTTTTTTTGTTATTATATTTGTTGTCATTTGTTTAGCCAACCAAGCCTCTATTACCCACACATGTTACCCATTGAAGAATGTAATATATGATATCTCTTCGAGAAAAGTTAATGATTAACTAACTTATGCTCATTCTTTATAGATTATGGGATTAAATCGAAACTATATTATTATCTTCTTTAAGATGGTTATTGGTTTTATTTTTTCCCACAAACTTTTCGTGTACCTAACTCTAGTTGAAGTCTAGAGTGAAACCATTCTTATAGTACTTTGCAAGATCGATAATAAAAGAACTTTTAAGATAGAAGACTCATGTTCAGAACAATGGAATAATTAAAGAATAAAGACCGTCAAAAAGGAACCTAATGCTAAATTGCTAATGGTCTCAATTACTCAAGAGACGAAAGTAAAACAGGCTAATTGGTCTAAGCAGAAATGGGTTGTTGGGCTTCACCAGGCCATGCAGCATCAGGGATTTGAGCAGTCGTCCATTGGTCTCCTCCACCAACCACTCCATACTCTGGAGCAGGCAGGCCAAAATCGGTCTGTAGTGCAGCTTCTTCATCTCCTTCTTCCATTGCTTCTTCTGGCTCCCTGTAGAAAAACAGATCCACCTACACAACAGCAACAAGTCAAGAATTTGCTTGGTGTTAGACAAACATAATAAGAGAGAGTCAGAGTCCTAATATTCGAGTTTACCATGACATCCCATTTCTGAGCTGGACGAATGGTTCCACGCATTTGAAGAACCATACGAGCCAAAAGCCAGAACAAGCAACCAATGCTGTGTTTTCCCTTGTTGTTAGCAGGAATACCAATGTCGACAAATCCCATTGGAGAATCCGTGTCACAGAAGGCAATAGTTGGAATGTTTCCCAAAGCACCTTCCTTAATTGGCTAGCAACAAAAAAAACAAGACAGCATTAGCAAAACCAAAACCCTAACAACATAAACAAGAATTGAGATTAAATGAAATTAGTTTCACCTGATGGTCAGTTCTTGGATCGGTGAGAATCAACAACCTTGGCTCACTGAAAGAAGTCTGCATTTGGTTAGTGAAGGTACCAGGAGTGTCCAGTGAACTGAGCAAACTTCAACACAGCTCTTTGCCCATAAGGCCTAGCTGATTGCACAATAATGTCCTTTGGGTTATCGATTGCTACAATAACCCTAGCAGCCATCTGAAGCTTCTCCCATGTCTGCCCTAGGTTTATTATGTAAATACCTACGCAATAAAAATCGAAACTTGATCAACAAAACGACATTGGTTAATCGATTTGAATACCGAAATCTATAAAAGCTACCAAAAAATTCGAAAGCTTTGTGATCAATAAAGAGTTTACCGTCGTTGCGTCTCTTGAAGACATAACGCTCCATTTGATAATCGCAATTTTTGGTACCGAGGTGAACATCGGCCGATAACATCATCTGAATATCAGCTTCTTTCTGAGAGAGCTGACCAGCCGCCGTAGCTCCTCCATTTGCCGCTATCGTCATCTTCTCTCTTCTCCAGAAAAAACCCTAAAGAGTGTTTATTATATAGGAGGAAGAAGAGTCGTGATTTATTGGGTTTGCAAGCCCAAAACTTAATACCATAAGCCCAAAACTAACCGTATCTTAATTGTTTTCCTAAATTAATAATTTTCAGACAAATTAAAGAAAATACATATTTTGATGAGTATTTACAAAAAAACACCTCCAAGTTTAAAATAATTGAATTTATGAGTTGCATAAAATAAAATTTAACAATTGCGTGGTTTTCGCTTACCGTTCGTATACTTTATTATGTTATTTGCATATGCTAGTTTTGTAATGATCTTCTAATATGAACGAACACATTATAAGAATATTACAAAATAAAACCAAGTAGGCGCACTGATACAAGAGAGACATTGCAAGAGGAATTTTCAAAATGTTATTGAACTTATAAGTCGTTTTCGCATTCCTGCAAATAGGCAAATAACAAGTTCTGGTCTATCTTAATTCGAAAGCTTTAGAAAGTAACTGAAAAAGGAAAGAAACCACAATAGAACACTAGAAATCAAACTGATATACGATCATATGATTAAAAACACTTTTGTTTGCTCAGTGATCTTCAATCTTTTTCAATCCCTTCATATCAGTCGTCTCCACCCTGTTAGTTGCACGTAATGATATTAGAAATATGAAGATCTAGCTAAGACCAACATTCTCTGACTCTTGAGGTATGCAATCTTTGTAATAAAAGATTTCAGAGACTTACGTTGAGCCATAGAGAGCAATCTTCTGAACCTTTGTCACCTCAGAACCAGAGTGGTTGTCTTCGATGAAAATCGTCAAGCTAGAAATTAAATAGATACGGTTAGAACAAGCTGTGGTTTCACTTAGTATTATGTGGAGACAGAACACAGTAAAACCTTACCTTCGAACATTCTGAAACTTAACGTATTTAAGGACCACTGGTTTTCCCTGTAAATGGATTTGAATAGAGGTCTCAAGACAGATAGAACACCAAATGAAGTTAGAATTCAGAAATATCTTACCTTAAGGTTTTCTTCAGTTAGTTCAGCGGTGTCGCTTGGAGGAAAATCATTGACATTGCTGTATTGTTTAGTAAATACGATGAGAGTCTAATCGAGATAATCATAGTGATAGAAACACATAAGAAACGATTCACATTACCTGAAGCACATGTGCTCTTTGTTTGAGAAAAACTTTACGGTTTTAGGACCTGAAGAAAGGTTATAATGAAACAAAGTTTAGGCACCGACTAACAAGTAACAGACCCTACATATCTAAATCCCATCTCCAGTTCATCAACAAGAACTACCTATAAGCTTTCAATATAACACATGTATTTTACAAATATTGATTTCTAACACGTTACCTTCCTCTTCAGGGCCTTTGATAGCAAAGGAATGTAGTTTGATAACTTGGTTAAAAGGAATATAGATGAGAAGTTGTTCATCAGCATCACTCTCTAAGTTTAAACCTTCATCTTCTCTATATCCCTACACGAACAAGTAAAATCATTCTCAGTTCATAAAACACCAACAGCAACAAGGTAATAATTAATTCACAAGCTATAATTTGTATTAGCCTTAACAAAATATACACAAACAAGTATCTGTACATATGAACACAAGCAGATGCAAGAACTCACACAAACAAAAAAATTGTATACAGATATAAACATTGAACTAGGAATATATATGAACATAAAGAGAATAACCTGCTTGAGAGCATTGGGCAAGGAGTGACTTGAGCTTTGGTTAAGGCATTCAACACCAGACCAGTCAATGAAATCTAGCAGATCAACCTGATAAATCAAACAGAACAATTAAACTTAAGACAATCCATTAACTAAATACATCAAAAACTTCAACCTAAGATTCAAATTTTCCAATTTACAGAAACCATAGATAAGAACCCTAGATATATTCTTCCCACCCAAAAATTGAACTCCTTAATGAAGAAAACCATCAATAACCAAAAAAAGATCTTCGTAAACACACCTGTCCTTTAGATATTTGGCTGGCTGATTCGGCGGACATCCTGAGTTTTTTTTCTTTACAAGAAATCTCAAGATCGAGAAAGTGGAAGAAAATAATTAGACTCTAGACGAAATATAGTTTTTTTTTCTCTCTGTTCTCAAGGAAACAAACCGACGCCGTATAGTAAACACTCTAATGGAATTAGCAGGTTATGTTATCTTCACCAACCCAATACGAGCTTAAAAAAGTAGTATTCCAATTATACCCTCATACCAACTACAAAACTTTATAACTGCCCCTAACCTTCCTCTTCCACTCAAAACGCCAAAACCCAACCTTCATTTTTGTTTCTTCTCCAACCATTCTCCTCCTCTCTCCAATGGCTTCCTTATCCTTCGTTTCCACTTCTCACCTTACTCGACGCACTCCTTCTATTGCCATACGCACAGCCTCTTATTCTCCTAGAACCTCCGTTTCATTCTCCGTCAAGGCTCAGTCCGTCGCTCTTTCACAGGATGATTTGAAGAAGATCGCGGCGGAGACGGCTGTACAAGCAATTAAACCAGGAATGGTATTAGGTCTTGGAACCGGATCCACCGCAGCATTCGCCGTTGATCAGATCGGGAAACTTCTCTCTTCCGGTGAACTCTACGATATTGTTGGTATCCCTACATCGAAACGAACGGAAGAACAAGCACTATCATTAGGGATTCCTCTTGTTGGATTAGATACGCATCCGAGAATCGATCTCGCTATTGACGGAGCAGATGAAGTAGATCCGAATTTGGATTTGGTCAAAGGTCGTGGAGGAGCTTTACTCCGTGAGAAAATGGTGGAAGCTGTGGCGGAGAAGTTTATTGTAGTGGCTGATGATACGAAACTTGTCACAGGACTCGGTGGAAGTGGGTTAGCTATGCCGGTGGAGGTTGTTCAATTTTGCTGGAACTTTAATCTTATTAGATTGCAAGATCTGTTTAAGGAATTTGGTTGTGAATCGAAGCTGAGAGTTGATGGAGATGGGAAACCTTATGTGACTGATAACAGTAATTACATTATTGATTTGTATTTTAAGAATCCGTTGACTGATGGATTTGCGGCTGCGAAAGAGATTGAGAAGTTTCAAGGAGTGGTGGAGCATGGACTGTTTCTGGGAATGGCTACTTCTGTGATTATCGCCGGAAAGAATGGCGTTGAAGTTATGAACAAGTAAAGGTTAAAAATTCAAACTTTCTCTTCTTCTTCTACAAATTTTCTACTTTGTAATATTACAAATTGAGTTTATATCATTTCTAATAAACTCTTCAATTTCGATTCATAATCACTTGAATTCAACAAAATCAGCAAAAAGTGTAAAATTTTATACAGTGGAAGATCATAAACCCAGAATTATAGTAATAATGATTCACTAAAAGTCTCTCCTTTGAACTAATTCTCAAACAATTTCTTAAGCCCTTAAAAGTTGGGAAATTTAAGGCGGAAATTGAACTCATCAGATAGGAATGAATCGCTTAACCATGCGTCTCCCACCAACCGCCGCCAAAGCTGTAACTCCACCAACCGCTCCGGCAATTACAGCGGATCTAGGCCCAGAAGCAGCTCTGTAAATCACACCAGTTGCTAAACCGGCGATCACAGTACTCAACAAACCGTCGTCTCCGTCTCTCACATATGTAACACCACTCTCCAATGCAGCGAACATTAACCCTAGAGATCCTAAACAATTCCCGCCGCGTCTTGCAGCTAATCCACCGGAGTTTAATACCCGATTAGCCCGGATCTTTAGGGATTCGCCACGCTCAGTGGTTCGGAGCCCATCAATTGATCCCTTGGCGGCTCCGAGAGCAGCTCCAGAGAGATAACCCCATCCGGTAAAGAAGGTGAGATTCTCTCCCCATGATAAGCGTGTTTTCTTAGCTTCTTCTTCGAAGAGAAACTCCGGCGAAGTAGGGAGATCATAGAGCTCACGGTACGGAAGATTGACTTGTTGGTACGGATTGTACTGACGGTATCTCTGATGTTGTTGATCTACGGTGCTAGGGTTCGTCGAATCCGCCATTTTTAGAGGTTATGCGTTCTTGTTTGAAGTTTGAGGCTTAGGGTTTTAGGAGAAAGGTCTTCAAAGTGGGGATGATGAATCGTCAGAGTTTATAACTTTTAAGCGATGAACGTTGGGGCTTTTTACACAAATTCGAAAATTTTGGAGTTTTACAACTTATATTCCGCAACCTTCTTGGCTTTTATATTTACTATTTAGTTTTGGGCTTTTTGGTTAATGGACCCTGTTTAGTATCTTCTCCCTGTTGCTAGTAAAATGGAAGAGTTTGGAGTCACAACTGTAGATACACAATGTAATAGGGTTAGATTAGTCATTTTACATTACCTAATTACCTCATGTAAACTCTATATATTGTAAATCACTCAATGAATAAAGTTTAAGCTTCACATTCTACATGGTATCAGAGCGTTTTTCGATACCTAGGAGACCACAATAATTTTCGCCGCCACCCCCTCCTCTTCTTTCTTCGATATCTGTCTTCTTCTTCTTCCTTAGTCAACCTCTGTTCCTAAAACTCTGTTTCAATGGCTACTGAGACCATTAATGCTGGCGACAATCAAACTTTCCTCCACATAAACATGACCAATGTCACTAAACTCACCGACACAAACTTTCTGATATGGAAACAACAAGTGTATGCACTCCTTGAAGGCTACAACCTTGCAGATCATCTTGAAGGCTCAAACGCACCGTCACCAACACTCACCACAGCCGCTACTGTCTCTGTCAATCCAGCGTTCAGCGATGCAGAGCGCCAAGATAGGCGATCTACGGCCTTCTTGGAGCAATGACATCAAGATTCAACCACTCCTCTCGAACAACACCACAGCCGAACAGATCTGGACAAAGCTCACCGATACTTACGCAAAACCGAGTCGTGGTCACATTAAACAACTCAAGCAGCAGATAAAGGAATGGAAGAAAGGCTCCCGCACAATAAACGAATACTTTCAAGGTCTGACTACTCGTTTTGATCAGTTAGCGCTACTTGGAAAACCGATAGAACATTAAGATCAAGTTGAATATGTTCTCGAGGGCTTATCAGAAAACTACAAATCACTCAAGGATCAGATTGATGGTCGAGACAAGTCTCCATCTCCTCCGCAGCTACACAAAAACTGCTGAACTATGAAGCTAACATCTTAGCAATGGCGGCTCAATCCGAGATCATTCCGGTAACAGCAAACGTGGCAACAACAACTCGTCTTTTCAACAGCAACAACTACAGAGGTAGTGGCCGAAATTATCAACAACGACCACCACAGTCGGGCTCTGCTCAAAGATATAACAACAACTCATGGAGAATACCTCCAACTTCTGGTGGTTTCAATCAGTCCACTTCACGTGGCTATCAAGGCAAATGTCAAATATGTTCAGTTCATGGTCATAGTGCTCGCACATGTCCACAGCTCCAGCAGTATGCAAGCCCCTCCAGCGCGTCCTCCTCCGTGTCCAACTACTCGATGTCTCCATGGCAGCCTCGTGCGCATCTCGCTACAGCTCCACTCCTTCCGACTCCGAACTGGCTGTTGGACAGTGGGGCTACACATCACTTAACAACAGACCTTCACAATCTGTCTATGCACAATTTGTATCAAGGAGGTGAAGATGTTACCATTGCAGATGGCTCAACTCTTCCGATTACACATACTGGTTTTGCAACTCTTCCCACTCTCGCTCGTCCTCTAGCTTTACCTAATGTCTTACATGTTCCGAACCTTCATCGAAATCTCTTATCTGTCTATCGGTTATGTGTTGCGAATAATGTGTCTGTGAATTTTTACCCTACTCATTTTCAGGTGATGGATCTCAAGACGGGGGCGCTCTTACTCTCCGTAAATGTTAAAGACGAGCTATACGAGTGGCCGGCAGTTTTACCCAAACCAACCGCTCATCTAGCCTCACCGACCAAAACATCTCTTTCCTCATGGCATGCACGCTTAGGCCATCCATCTCCACAAATTTTATCAACTCTAGTTTCTCATTTTTCATTACCTTGTCTTGATTCCAATAAAACACTTTCTCCTTGTTCTCATTGTCTTATCAATAAAAGCCACAAACAACCTTTCCATTCAAATGTTATCACTTCTACTAAACCACTTCAAATTATTTATTCCGATGTCTGGACTTCTCCTATTATTTCCACCGACAATTATAAATATTACGTTATTTTTGTCGATCATTTCACCCGATACACTTGGTTTTATCCCCTCAAACAAAAATCCCACGTCAAAGAAATATTTATAGCCTTCAAAGCACTAGTGGAAAAGCGTTTTCAAGCTCAGATCGTTACTCTCTACTCGGACAATGGGGGTGAATATCTTGCTCTCCGACCATTTCTTGTGACTCACGGCATCTCCCATCTCACTTCACCACCACATACTCCGGAACATAATGGCGTATCCGAAAGAAAACATCGTCATATTATCGAGACAGGTCTTACGTTACTTCATCAAGCTTCCGTCCCCAAGACATATTGGCCATTTGCGTTTCAAACAGCGGTCTATCTCATAAACCGCATGATCACGCCAATTCTTCACCATACGTCACCATATCAAAAACTTTTTGAGGAGAAGCCAAACTAACTGAAGCTGAAAGTATTTGGAAGCCTATGTTATCCATGGCTTCGTTCTTACACCTCGAATAAACTTCAAGACAAGTCTCTGCCATGTGTTTTCTTTGGATACTCCTTGTCACAAAGCGCCTACCTATGCTATCATGTTCAAACTGGTCGATATATGTCTCAAGACATGTGGAGTTTGTTGAATCCCACTTCCGTTCACCGTCAATCAGGCCTCTACTCCATCCACCGACGTTTCAACCCCTCCTTTTCTCCCCGACCCTCATTCCAGTTCAAACAACGCCACTCTCATAAGCTCGATCACAACACCCCGTCTACGGATCTGTCACCAACTCCCGTTGAGCATCGCCCGGTAACACTTTCACACACACTTATTCTCGCAGACCACGACAGACACCATCAACTATAGAACCTCCCCCCAATACCTCTCCACCGACTCAACCATTACCGCCACCTTCAACAGAAACAGAGTCACAACAAACCACCAAACAAGCCCAAACTGAAAACTGTTACGATCGATCGACACCAACCGACTCACTCCATGCAAACCCGTTCAAAAGGCCCAGTACTGGATCCTCCTCAAATCCAAACACATTCCGCTATTACCAAAACCACCAAAGAACCAAACCTAGATATAACCATTCCCAAAACCATAAACCAAGCTATGTGTAATCAGAATTGGCGAGCCGTATGTGATGAGGAAATGAATGCTCAGCTCCGAAATCGCACCTTTGAACTTGTGCCCAAACCTGGTGATAAGAGTGTTATTGCAACCAAATGAATCTTCACACTCAAATATTCACCAAATGGTTCGATTAGTCGCTATAAAGCGCGTTTGGTGGCTCGCGATTTTAATCAAAAATATGGTGTTGATTATGCCGAGACGTTTAGTCCGGTTGTGAAATCGGTAACTATTCGACTTGTTTTGCAGCTTGCTGTAACAGGTTCATGGGTGATCAAGCAACTGGACATCAATAATGCTTTCTTACAAGGAACTTTGGAAGATGAGGTTTATGTCACTCAACCTCCTGGCTATATTGATCACGATCGACCAGATTATGTGTGGAGACTAAAGAAGGCATTGTATGGATTGAAACAAGCACCTCGTGCTTGGTACATGGAACTCAAGACTGCGTTGTTAGCATATAGTTTTTAGAACTCCCTAGCAGACACCTCGGTCTTTATCTATATTCACGACAATGAGGTCTTATATGTTCTTGTCTATGTCGATGATATCATCGTGACTGGTAATACTAACAGTCTCATTTCATCCTTTCTCCAAGCTTTGGCCTAACGGTTCTCACTAAAAGACCCCACGGACTTGGCATACTTCCTCGGAATCAGGCTTACCGAGACAGCAAATGGGTTACACCTAATGCAACGCAAGTACGCCATCGATCCCCTCACCAAAGCGAATATGTCGCACTGCAAACCTGTCACTACACCAAAGGCCCCGACTCCTAAACTGACCATCCGTGATGGTACTCCACTCCCAGATGCCTCTCACTCTCGACGAGCTCTTGGTGGTCTACAATATCTCTCTTTCACGCCGGATCTTGCATTTCTGTCAATCGCTCTCACAGTTTATGCATCAACCCACGGATGTTCATTGGCAGCGGTCAAACGAGTCCTAAGATATCTCTCCGGCACGCGCTCAACTGGTATTTTTCTTAGAAAATCCTCACCTACGGTCTTACATGCTTTTTCGGATTCCGATTGGGGTGGTGATTCGCATGATTATCTAGCCACCAATGCTCATGTTATATACTTTGGAAGCACACCCATCGCATGGTCTTCACGGAAACAAAAAGGTGTTGCTCGCTCATCAACCAAAGCGGAATATCGTGGAGTTGCCGACACAGCTTCGCAAATCCGATGGGTAAACTCATACTGTCGAACTTGGGATTAAGCTTCCAACACCACCAGTGATATATTGCGATAATGTGGAAGCTACTTACTTGTGTGCCAACCCAGTTTTTCATTCAAGGATGAAGCATCTAGCACTCGACTATCATTTTATTAGGGATCTTATACAAAGTGGAGAGTTACGTGTCACACACATATCAACAAAAGATCAGCTGGCGGATGCATTGACAAAGCCACTACCGAGACCAAGATTTCGAGAACTCATGATCAAGATTGGAGTTTCAAATGCACCTCCATCTTGAGGGGGCGTGTAGATACACAATGTAATAGGGTTAGATTAATCATTTTATATTACCTAATTACCTCATGTAAACTCTATATATTGTAAATCACTCAATGAATAAAGTTTAAGCTTCACATTCTACAACAACTTCATCGAATCGAACGCAAAGATATATTCATAAGTTTACATTTTCATTTTCTCCAATTCGTATATTCTACAATGCAACTACGTACGGTGATCGGCTTCAACAACGAACATCCTTACAATGTTATTGAAATTGAAAATATCTAAAGTAATGCAAATCAAATAACTGGATTGAACATCTTCATAGTTTGGTGACCTTTAAAAAAAAAGAAAAATAGATTTCCCGTTGACGTTGTTATTATAATTTAATATGATCACGCGGTTTGCCTTTGCCCTAAACTACTAAAGGTCTAATAAATAGTTTCATGGAGAATGCAAAGATATAAGTGGGTGTGAAGTAAGACGGAAAACTTGCAAAAACTATAATGAAAATGATAAAAATAATTAAAAACAAAAACATTTAGAAATATTTTTCTAAAAATATAAAACATTTTTCTCAGCCAGTGAGTTTGAGATAAAATCTTTCAAAATAATGTTGTTGGGTACCACTACGTACGTTAGATGTTAATATTTGTGTGCATATACAAAAATCTGTCCGTATTTATGGCTACAATTTTATATCTAACTATCTAAGCACGGTCACGGATATACGTGTTTTAAGGAAAACAAAAATTTGGTGCTTTTTCACAATGTTAATGTTAGGTTTGTCATTTCAGAGTCATCTAGTTGCACTAAACGGAATTGAAAATGAAGAACTAACTAACAAATTAGAGTTCAAAGAATTCGGTTTTCACGTTTATCAAAATTATATATATATTGGATTTTCAGTATCCTTCAATCTGAATATAATCGAAAAAAATAAAATGTACATGCCTGTAATATACACCTAATCTCAAAGAAATGACATGACACATGAATGGATTAGATGGATAAGTATTGTTCTTTTCCTTAATTATTTAAATCAATAGACTTAAACCGTGAGATTGACACTGCCGAAGAATTATTTGTCCATGAGAATGACAGTTTAGAAATTTCATACCGATCCATATGAATAAATATTTTAATCACATTACTCGTGTTTGATGTGAATGAGTGGTTCTAACTTCTAAGCATCAACTATTATACCAATCTTTTTTTTTTACCGATATATAAGTCACTGATCGTCCAAAAAGTGATTCACAGAAGCAACTTTATTTTAAGCAAAGAAAAACAAGAAATACAAATAGTATATTAGTTATATTTTAATAATCTAGAGAAGACCGTAGGTCATACACAAAGAAACTCTAATGTGGTGATCTTATCAACTTATTTTTAGTTTCACTTCATATTCAATTAGTTTAAACTGTTTTAGAAAGGAATTTAATTATATTTTAATAAAGATATTTATGTACTTGATTATAACAATAAACTAAACAGAATTAAATTATACTAATATAAAAAATGGAAAAAGTTATATTAAGTTCTTTTTTGTCAACATCTTACTGGTGTTGTTTAGAACAAAGACATATTAACAAGCCATCAATTAAATGCCAATAATTTTTTTTAGAGAAATTTACATGTATCATAGGTTAATTTAAGAGAAGCTCAAGACAAACACAAGAATCCAACATATTCCGATACTCAAAAGCTAAAACTAGTTTATGTAGGATATACATATAGGGGCATAGAGCAAAAGAAATCAATAACTTTGAAATAAAAATTTCGTTAAGTCGACCCAATCAATTATTGCTCAAATAGTATTAATAATCCTAATGCACGAACTACAAAAAACAATATATATTATCCCAAGACGAACTTGTCATTTTATGCTTTTTTCTGTTTAAAACTTAAAAAAAAAAAAAAGTAAAGTCACATCATATAGACAAAAAGATGAATCGGATAATAATATTGTAAATATTAAATTATGAATAAAGTATTCTCTTGTCTCAATTTATATATATATAAGGAAAATACAAAGTCTAATTTCCATCGAGCAAAATCTGTCGTTTTCCTGTGAGAGAGCAGGTCTCATGGCGAACCAGTTTCTTCACATTCTTCTTCGTTTTCTTCCAATGCCTCTTCTTCACTATCGTTGCTGCTTCTCCGGAAACGGTGCCGTTTTGTAGCTTCCTCCAGGAAATGCAGAAACTGTTTTCTCTCTCAACTTCTTCTTCTCCTTCCTCGTTTTCTTCTTCTAAATCTGCCGATTGAATCTCGCAACGACGCCGTTTTAGGTTTCTTCTCTCTCTCCGTCTTTTAATTTTTCGAACCCAAAGTAACCGTTTCTTGTTTATTTAGCAAAAATGTTGTGTTGCTCGTTGTGCTTATCGACTGGTTCAATTTGATGAGTTGTTAATTTTTCTGAATGTGAGGAAAAAGAAATCTGTAAATTATTTCAGAAAAGATTTCATTTTTTACAACACTGGACACAAAAAAAACTTAAATCTTCCATGTTTTAATACGAAAGATTCGATTTTTACAACTGGGGTTACCTTAATTTTTTTCTAAATTTTACTCCAAAAGATTAATTTGTGTTCGTGTCAAATGAACTTTTAAGTTTGGTGGGTCGGCAGGGGGATTTAAAACTTTTGGAAGAATCGAAGAAAGAAAGATCCACTTTTTCCGTTTTTTTGACTACTTTTGCTCTTTCTATTTGATGTTTTAGTTTAAAATGCCCAGAAAGGTACTGTTTGTGTTGCTTATAAGGACCATGATTATTAAGGATAACTTGATCATATAATGCGTCTTTGTATCTTCATTTGGCTTCAGACTCTATAGAAGAAATTAAGACAAAAGAGGTGAATTTCAGAGTTTGTCAATGGAGAATTACGAGGTTCTTGAGCAAATTGGAAAAGGGTCCTTTGGTTCAGCTCTTCTTGTGAGGCATAAGCATGAGAAGAGACTGTAAGCACTTAACCTGAGACAGGAGTATGTGAATACAATGAATAGTCTTTTCTGAAATTTGAATTTTCTGTAATGTTCTGCTTTGTTGTCTAAAGGTATGTTTTGAAGAAAATCCGGCTTGCTCGGCAGACTGGTAGGACAAGAAGATCTGCTCATCAAGAGGTTGTTTAATCTTTTCTGTGTTCTGAAACACTCACATACATTTACACTTTCTCGAGGCCAGTTTCAAATATTTAAAACAAATGCATCTTCTTTTGTCACTTCTAACTCATGGATCATGGATTTTGAACTTTTGGAAGGATCTAAGTATAAAATACGTCCCTTGATGTTGCTATGCTGTTTAATGTTGATAGTCTTTTCGGATGCTCCTTTTGTCACTTCTTAGACATGGATCATGGATTTTGAAATCTTGGAAGGATCTAAGATTAGACAATATCCCTTGATGTTGCTTGTTGTTTAACGTCGATTGTCTTTTGGGATACGGTGTTATAAATCATACAGCATTCTTGAGCTACAGATGTTGACTTTTGTTCTGTAGACTAACAATCTCCTGTTATCCCTTTGAAGATGGAGTTGATTGCAAAGATACATAATCCATTCATTGTGGAATACAAAGATTCTTGGGTCGAGAAGGTATCATCTATACATATCATTTCGTTTCTTGAATATAATATTTGAAAATGTAACCAGCATGGTTATGGATGTGTGCTATTAGGGGTGCTATGTGTGCATTATCATAGGCTATTGCAAAGGAGGAGACATGTAAGCTTATTCCTTCTCAGCAGTTTTCACCAGTTTGACTAGAGAATAAGCTCTCTGTTTCTTCTGCATTACAGGGCGGAAGCTATAAAGAAAACCAATGGCGTACACTTCTCTGAAGAGGTTTGTGCGAGATATGTTTGATAAATTCTGGCCATGGATACTCAAAATTCTGAATCACTCCAACTTTCATTTTTTGTTCTCAGAAACTCTGCAAATGGCTTGTTCAGCTCTTAATGGCTCTTGAATACTTGCATGCCAATCACATTCTCCATCGCGATGTCAAGGTTGGTTATAATTTTTCTCAGGAGAGCAACACAATTTATCGAAAAATCTCCATACTGATACAGAACTAACCGACTTTTGTCCATCCAGTGTTCAAATATATTCTTGACAAAGGATCAAGATATACGTCTTGGTGAGATGCTAAACAAATTTGTCACATTATATCATTTTCCTAATCATACTTACTCAACTCCGACTATAATTTAACAAATTGGCTCTATGATCTCCGCAGGCGATTTCGGACTTGCCAAGGTCTTAACATCAGATGATCTCGCGTCTTCAGTAAGTATAGTTTCTTTCAATTTTTCATATATCGATTTGTTTTGAACTCAGGTTTGATCGTTACCCTTTTGAAAAACCAGGTGGTTGGAACACCAAGCTACATGTGCCCCGAGCTACTAGCTGATATACCCTACGGGTCCAAGTCTGATATATGGTCACTTGGCAAGTTTCTCATCCATGGATAAGATTCTTAACCTTAAGCTCTAGATAACAAAAGAATATATTCATCTGAATCTTTATCTTCTTTCTTCAGGATGTTGTATGTATGAGATGACGGCTATGAAACCTGCGTTCAAAGCCTTTGTAAGCTCTAATCTTAGATTTACGTTCCTATGGGTCAAGTTCATCAGAAGGTTTTTAATGGTTCTTGCCTTATTGGCGTCTGAAATGTTGCAGGACATGCAAGGACTAATAAACAGGATCAACAGATCAATCGTTCCTCCACTTCCAGCGCAATATTCTGCTGCCTTGTAAGTCTATAGGTTCTTGTTTGTTTGAATGTGAGATCTACTAGAAGTTACTGATTTTGTGCTGCTTTCTTCAGCCGAGGTCTGGTTAAGAGTATGCTCCGGAAAAATCCAGAACTCAGACCAAGCGTATGGTTTTGTCCTTGGTATATTGTCATAACCTGAAACTGCACAAACATGACCAGTAAACATCATCTCTCTCCTTATGTGTAGGCTGCTGAGCTTCTGAGACAACCGCTGCTTCAGCCATATATCCAGAAGATTCATTTGAAGGTAAATGATCCAGGAAGTAATCTGTTACCTGCGCAATGGCTAGAATCTGAATCGGGGAGGAGAAACAGCTTTCCTGAGCAGAGAAGGCGTCCTGCTGGCAAGAGCCATAGCTTTGGTCCAAGCAGGTTTAGGGGTAACCAGGAAGATTCTGTTTCTTCCATAAAAAAACCTGTGCCCACTTATCTGAACCGTGAAAGGCAAGTGAATTTGTCTACAGATGAAAGCGGTGATGGAACGGTTGTTCGTAGAGCTTCATTGGCTTCTAAGAGTTCTAGGTATGTTCCAGTGAGAGCTTCGGCCTCACCTGTGAGATCAAGACAGCCTAGAAGTGACCAAGTAAGCGATCCATCCAAAATACTTTTCTTTACTGGTTTTACTGATTGTGTTATCAGAATAACGAACTGCTGTTTCTATAATGTTGCAGCTTCCTGTCTCATCACAGTATGCAAACCGAAAACCAGTGGCTTTGATTCGTAGAGCCTCCATGCCTAGCTCAAGAAAACCTGCAAAAGAAATCAAAGGTTCTCTATACAGCTCGAAAACCAGTTTTCTCCACCAGATAAATTCTCCTGATGTGTCAATGAACGCACCAAGAATTGACAAGATTGAGTTTCCACTAGCGTCATATGAGGAAAAGCCTTTTGTTCCAGTTCGGCGTGGGAAGAAGAAGAAAGCGTCATCTAGAGGTTCCTACAGTCCACCTCCAGAGCCACCACTAGACTGTTCAATCACAAAAGACAAATTCACCCTTGAACCAGGCCAAAACAGAGAAGGAGCGATTATGAAGGCAGTGCTTGAAGATGCATACCCAGAAAATATAAGTGAATCATCTGATCAAAATGCAACTGCAGGAGCATCAAGCAGGGCTTCGTCGGGTTTAAGGAGACAAAGATTTGATCCTAGTTCTTACCAGCAACGGGCCGAGGCATTGGAGGGATTGCTTGAATTCAGTGCAAGGTTGCTTCAAGATGAAAGGTACGATGAGCTCAATGTCTTATTGAGACCCTTTGGTCCAGGTAAAGTCTCACCCAGAGAAACAGCGATTTGGTTGTCCAAGAGCTTCAAGGAAACTACTAAGCTGGAAGATTGAGAAAGGGATGATTTCAAATTCTAACCTCCTGTGACGTGAATTTTTCCACTTTTAACAGTTTTTTTCCATCAGATATCAAGAAAATTGTCTTAAAAGTTTAACTAATTAGGTTGTCTTCTTTAATGAGTAGCTAACCTCTGTATCTGATACATTGAAATTCAAGAAAAGACAACTTCCGTTAGTGTGTTTGATGCTTATTTCAGACAAAATTTCCTCAACTTGAGCACAAATACTTCACACAAACCAATCAGTTCTGGGTTTGAAGCAATCGCCTTATTCCTGCATGGTAACTTAAGAATCATCAAGTGTTGTATGTAGTCTCTTCTGCAGTTTTATTATAGCATCCAAATTCTGATAATCCCACTCAGACATTTTGTTTTTTCGATTTATATAGATGCTACTTAAGGGATTCTATAGGGAATAAAGTTCTAAAATGATATTTTGATCTGAGCTAAGAGAGAAACATCAGCTTTCACATTTGAGAAAGGTTGGGCATTTCCAAAACGAATCTATTTCAATGGAGATAACTGTGTGATGTCTCCTCCTGATTGTTACCTTTGGCTGCCTAATACCGGTTCACAGTAAATACATACACATGTCCTGAATCAGACAATAGAATCCTGACTAGTACTCGAAGCAACTGAAACAGAGTAATATAACCAGCAAAAATGTCAGGCAAATGGCTTATACGCAGTGTGTGCTAGCCAGACAGAGCGGATGTTAATCCCTAGTTTAGTGTCTTGTGATATGCAACCTGCAATTAATCCCCCCAAAAAAGCAGTATTAAGATGTTAAGAAATATGTTTTGTATATCTTTAAAGTACTAAATTCAAGTGAATCAGGAAGTTCCGGGAAATAGCAGTTTTAGTACTTACAGAAGTTGACGTCTTTAACAGCTCTCTGATTGCCATTGTGGCATAACAAGAAGATGGAAGGGTGAGTGCCATTTTAAGCGCCAGCTGTGTTTGCTCAGAATTTGGATTTTCAGTATCATTTTCATCCTTGTTGTTATCTGTCTGGTCTTTCAAATCGGTTTCACATGATACAGGTGGGTTAGTATCGGATTTCATCGATTCATCTTCAAATTCTTCAGCAGATCCAACTTTATCCACCGGCTTTTCCATGGTTATCCTGTCCAGATCCGTCTCTGCCAATGGTTTATTGCTATCAGTGTAAGTCAGTAATTCCCTGCAGCAATTACCCACAAAATTAGTCTCTACTTCCACAGAATCTTTGATCTCAAAACTGGAGGAAGTTCTAACTATACACATAGAGTACCATTCGAAGTCGATTGGTTTCTGGAAAACACGTCTATAACCACCAGTCATGCTAGTTATTGAGAATTCCCTGAAATAATACTTGTTATTAGTAGAATAGAGTAGATGCCCATGGTGATACAGAGTGACAAGTACAAGGATCTACAAGAAAAAGAGCAATGAGACTTTACTTTACACCGTGAATGCTCTCAGTTAGGCTGATACCGTCCTAAACAATGTAAGCAGAATTTATAGATTCATCAGCAGAAATGTAAGTGAGTTTAATTTTTCTTGAACAAACAGGGAATGATTGAATTTGGCTTTAACAAACCTTCTTTGCCAAATCATGATAAATTTCAGCAATGTCATTGGACGGGTAAATGACTTTTGAACTGTTGAAGCAAAGAGAAAAGTCCTTAGGTTTAAGAAATACAATGTAAAATCTATTTATATTGGAAAATTCTGCCAGCAACTTACCCAGGAAGAGGGAGGACGATGTCACTGGTCGAGTAAGTTCCAGCTTCCAAATCCTCTATACCTACAACCTGAAGAACACAAAAGAAAGCATCACATATGAATAATGCTAGTACTAACAGATACCAAATACGGAGAAAATGCAATGCAGAAATCTCATTAATAAAATTTCAAACCCAAAATTTCTATTAGCTCATAATAATCTGCAGGTGTTTTCAGACAAGATGATGGCAGCAACTATGGATGGCCTAAAAAGAAGAAGTTCGAAACAGAAACTAACCTTAACAAGGTCACTCCTTTCAGCTGGAAGATCTACAACAGCAGTATCATCTATCTGATCACAATCCAGTGCCTCTTCGTTGTTTTCCTTGTGCTCAGAGGTCAAACTGTCGACCATTCTTTTTGCAGCATCAACTTTTGTACTTACCAAGTCCCCCAACACAACTTGTCTGGTCCCTGCCAGACCACAATAACGAATGGGTGAAAGTTAAATCTCCATCGACAAGCATACAGAAAGGCCCAAGATATATAAAAGGAAAAAAAAAAACAGATGTACCATATTTTTGGACGCGCAGACTTGCAGCATTGTTCCATAAGTAGCTTTGGTAACTATGTACATACCTGCATGATAAGGATCATATATACAGTAAGCTAAAAAACTTGATCTGTGCCCGTGGCTTGGCATGCCATATACTAGACGCAAGAGCCAAACTGTTCCGGAAGAAACCAAAGCTATATTAAGGAATCAAGTGCTTACATCATTCTCAAAGTTCTGGGAATGCCTTTCAGAGCCTGAAGGTAGTTACCAGGACATTTCTTCAGACACTGCAGCTGTTTCAAAACTCCCAATATTAAAACTGATTATTATGGAAACCCAATAATGGCACAAACCAATACAGGAGTAGCTGGATACTTACTATGGCTCTTTCAGCAACGAGGTACCGTGGTAGTTGCCTTAGAGTCCCATCAATGTCGCCAGTCTCTTTGTAATATTCCCGGGCCTCATTTATAACATTCCTTTGTAGAAAAAAGCTCAAAGTCAAGAAAAAACATGCATTGCTGCATTCATATAGTCCCAGAACCACAATATGGTCTAAACAGGTATAATCAATTGTCGTTGAGACTAGGCCACGTTAAAGGATATCACTTTCTCTTGGATCAAGAATCATGTCTACGGCATCTTTCCACTCTCCTTTCAATAATGCGGCTCCAACATGGTGGGTTGGCACTGAACCACTTCCAAAACGCTGTCATACAAGTAAAGACTTACATAAAATAATTAATATATAATATGATTCAAGTGACATTTTTCAAGAAGCTATACTCGAATTAGTTACTAAAAAGAGCAAATAATACACATATATATCATTACAACTCACAAGAGAATAATACCTGCAAGCCAAAGTAGTTAATGAAGCCATCTTTCCCCAAGGACTCTGCAGACTTTTTGATAGTTTCTTCAGAATCCGCAACCACTCCTCTGAAAAATATGAAAATTTATACATATAAATGATATTCCATGAACATGAATCTAACCCAAATTTGATCAACATGTTTCTTGGGGAAGAGAATCTGAAAGTTGACAGATGATCAGAAGAGTTTCTTTGTACAATGTCCAGTTATATTCTCACCTTAATGTGATGGTAAATCTGTTTCCCATGAGCTGCCCTAGGAGAAGGCCCTCTTTGACCTGGCTGGAAAGCAGCACTAATCATCATTAACATCCAGAGCACAAAAATAAGTTAAAATGAAAACATTCAAGAACTGGATTACCAGAAGTCACCAACTTTGATCCCAAACAATCTCTTGTTAAGCGCAGCCAATTTGCTAGCTTGCTGTTTGAACACAGTTACCTAAAAGCCCAAATATTCTCTTATTATGCATTGTAACAGTTACACTCATGTTACCAAGAAAAAATGTACAGAAAACTTACACGCTGAGTTGAAACAGACCGCTTATCTTTTGTTCCAGAGAAACCGAAGGACTTTGGCTGTAAAATTCAAGAATTAAGTAAAGACAAAGCTCATCAAGGAAAGTACAATAGCAAGAGTAAAACAGATCCTTTATAGACGGAAGAAGATGGGAAACACCTGAACGCCTAGCATCTTTCCAATCAATCCCAAGGCCTCTTGTGTATCCTTGTTTTCCTTGTAAAGATGGAACCTATAAACTTAAACCACACATAAATCAAGTGACACATGTTGCAGGTCCAAATGCATTGTTAAGACGAAAGCATTGCAGAGACTATGATGCATAAAATACACTCTTTCGTTTGATTTCACCTCTCAAGTAGGAAATCAATTTCAGGTTATACATTTTGCAGGATAAAACTAATTTACTAGTCCCAATACATAGTAAATTTTATGTCAAAGATAAGTAGCTTTATAGATATTACCTAAGAAACTTGCCAACATGCTCTGGCCAATGCTCTGAACCTCTGCTATCAAAAGGTTTATCGCCTCTTTCTTTCCGCTTTCTTGATCTTTTATCTCTGTTGTTATTGGCTCCTGAATTCACTCGCACACGGATGCATTTTGAAGTAGCATCAGGACCATCGACTGTGTCAGTCACTAGAAACTTGAAATTCTCTTTAACAAAGTTGTGTATAGCCTGAACAGTAGTAATGTAGTATAAGAAAAGAAAAAACAATCTGGTAAGAAGTCAAAGGATAACAGGATATGTAAACCCATACCGTTCTCTTGGACTTGTCAGAACTTGGATCAAGAACAATCGGTGAGATTTCATCATCAGTTCCTAAGTTGACTTGATTAATCAGGGTTTCCAAACGCTCTGCATCAGTGACACTGGAAATTGATCTGAATGACTCAATTGCAGAAACATAATTTTGGGGTACATTATCAGAACTTTTCGTTTTATCTTCCTCCTTCACATCCTGAACAACAAACATCATTGCATTGGCACAAAAATAACTAAATGATAAAATCGAAACAATGCGTACCTACATCCCATTAGGTGAATTGGAATGAGGAGAACGTGAATCAAATTAGAGACAAACCATCTCAGGAGGCAAGTCCAAGGATGTCAAACGAACAACATTGCCATCGATATCCACTTCATTAACAATAAAGTCAGCGTATCTACGAGACACAAATACAAAGAAATATTTCAAATTTTATCCAATTAATCCATGAACTTCACTTCATCCACACAAAAATAAGGAAACAAGCAGTGCATGCATCAGCTTAAAACACAAGAGAGCAAAAAAAAAAGATACCAAAGAATTTCAGTATTCACAAAAGGTGCTTCTTTTGGATCCATTTGTTAACCTTGAAGTAAATAAAGTATCAACTAAATCAATAATAATTCCTTAAACCAAAATGAAACTCAATCAAAGAATCACCAAGTTCAGAGAAATCATAAATCACTAAGCTCAATCTACTTTTTCTGCTCATACAAAACAAGCTTACAACATATGAATCTTATTCTCTGAATAATTAAAAGAAGAAATTTTGCCAACAAGATGAAGCATAAAAGCAGTTTCTGAGTTCGCGACCTTTGTTTGAGAATTCCGCGGAAGCCAGGGAGCTGGGAGATGAAACAGGAGATGCCCACGTCAGCTTCATCTACAGTTTTCATACCTTCAAAGGTTTTAGCTGTGGTCGCCATTGTCGTTGTCCAGTGATAGCTCGAATAGGGTTTTAGCAGTGAAAACAAACAAGACGACACACTTCTGTTTAATTTCATTGCCTTGTTCCACGAAAGGGCAAAGACAATTGAAATCGAATACTTTCTAAAACGCAACGTTTCGCTCTCCATTGACTTGAACCGGTTATTGAGTTTCCAATCCATTCAACCCGATAAATGTTGTAAACCAGATCGGTACCGATGAATCAGATGCTTCGTCAAAAACGGTACTGTTTTGTTTGTCTTGCTTTTTTAATCCCTTCGATTCGAATATGCTATAAACCAGATCGGTAAGAGTATTAAACCGAACCGGTTGATGTCAATGTCTTCTTTGTAGGAAGAGACTTTCCTGATCGACCTTCCCACTAGTAACAGATCCACAAATTTCAGAGGTAGAGAGAGCAAATCGGAGAGATGGTGACGAAAACGGAAGAGACACAGCTAAAAGAACTCGAGAATCAGGTAGAGAATGGAGGAGGAGGGGTTTGGGAATACTTGTGCCTCGTTCGTAAGCTCAAGGTTCGCCGATCAGAGATTGTGCTGAAGCACGGTCTCTCCATCTTGAACGATCCGGGAAAGCGATCTGCTCTTGGTCCTGATGGTATTGCGCTTTTTATGCTTCTGCTTCCATTTCATTGTCATACTTTATTCACTGTTTTATCCCTACTTGTGAGATTGAACATATGTTCACTTTAGCTTATAAAGGGTCAGAATTAAGAAGAACCATGGATCTGCTTTGCATATACAAAATTAAAGAGCCAAGTGTCTTCCATGTTTTATGTAGAGTGGAGTCTGTATGAGCAGGTAGCAATTGCAGCTATGGACTCTCAATCTCTTGCTGTTGCACAGGTGATTTTCCTTTAGAAACTATATCATCTTATTTTAGGATCACGTTTTGTTGATGACTTGCATCAGAGTTGGTATGTGTATGCTGTTTCTGAGGTTTAAGCCTCTTTTCCTTTTATTAGGGGATATCTTGTAACCATCATTGACGCATTGTGATGAAAGTTGTTTTCTGTAATTGAAGGATTGAAAAGTATAATTTAAATTTGGCTATTGCCGTTTGCCTTCTAAATTACTATTCTCTTATCCGCACTTTTCAAGTCTGCTCAACACTGTTTGGATATCTCACACTAAAAGGCCAACTTTGTGTGTTTTGCAGAACTGCATCAAGGTTTTGCAGAAGAAATTTCCGGAGAGCAAACGTGTTGGTAAGTCAATATCAAACCTTGAAAAACTGAGCTATTCTGCATTCTTGTTGGACTTCATTGGTTGCTCGCATCCACTCTCTAGGCTTCTAGGAATAACCATTTACGAATTGATAACTAGGTCAGGACCAACAAGTGTAAACATCATATCTTTTCCATTTTCTCGCATTTCCTCTCAAAATTTAAAGTATACTAGCTAACTCAAGCTTAATTGTCATGGTCTACATGTGTAAATGTTTTTTAATTCACATGTCCCAACTCACAGGTTTTTGTCTATTTTGACATTTTTGGGTCTTCTTGGTGTACATATCTGTGCTCAGCTATACTGAAAGTTGGGTTCTGCAGACACCTAGTTTCTTAGTTTTCCTTGATCCCAATCTGAGCTGCATCTTGGTACTATATTTCAGGCAAGCTGGAGGCATTGCTACTAGAAGCAAAGGGAATGTGGGAAGAGGCTGAAAAAGCATATACGAGTCTTTTGGAGGATAATCCACTTGATCAAGTAAGTTTCCACATTTTTGCCTCATCAAACAACCCTCAAGCTGCTTCCAAATGTTTAAGTGTTGTAAGCAAACTCGATGTCTAGGTTATACACAAAAGAAAGGTGGCTATGGCCAAAGCACAGGGCAAACCTTCATTAGCCATTGAACATCTGAACAAATATCTTGAAGTGTGAGTACTTGCTAACTCCAAGCTGGACTAATAGAACTATATCAGAAGAAATATACCACAGCTGCTCACCTTGATTTGCTCTTCGTTCTTTATGCAGATTCATGGCTGATCATGATGCTTGGAGAGAACTTGCAGAAATTTATGTTTCCTTGCAAATGTGAGCCTCTCTATCCTCTGTCCTCTACTCTTTTTGACAAACACACTATGCAAATTAACAATAGTTTTCATTTTAGGGTTTCTCTATTCTTAACCAAATTAATTTTTGTAATCTGTTACAGGTACAAACAAGCAGCTTTCTGCTACGAGGAGCTCATACTAACTCAGCCTACTCTTCCATTGTACCACCTAGCATATGCCGATGTAAGTCCCATCTTCTATTTCCTTTGTCAAAAAACTTAAATTATTACTTGTCTAGTATACATTGTATTTTAGCATGCATCATATAATCAATTTGTTGCGCTTATATCTTACACTGAAGGTGAATGGTCATTCATGTGTACTAGCAATAGAAGAGTAAACTTTTTTTCTGGAATTTTGAACATTATTAGTACATTACATATTAAACTCAAAACTGAGAATCCAGAAGTCTGAAAGTTTTAATGGTTTGAAACTCCAGCTTTGATCATGCATGATTCTATTATTGTGTCACTAATGAAATGTTCATTTTGTGTGCAATCCCCAAATTCAGGTTCTCTACACGATTGGTGGACTAGAAAACCTCGTTGCAGCAAGAAAGTACTATGCAGCAACAATAGACTTGACAGGTGGTAAAAGTACAAGAGCCCTTCTCGGAATATGCTTGGTAAGATCCCCTTTCTTCCTCACACCAGTTTAATTTACTTCAGTATCTTCAGTTTTAATCCACTTTGGGTTGCGTAATGACCTATACAACTTTGAAATCAGTGTGGATCAGCTATCGCACAGCTGTCTAAAGGCAGGAACAAAGAGGACAAGGACATGGCTGCACCAGAGCTTCAGTCTCTGGCTGCAACTGCATTGGAGAAAGAGTACAAGCAAAAAGCTCCGGTTAAGCTAAACCTCCTCACCTCTGCCTTGAGAAGCTTGAAAATCTCTTAGTTCAGACCACAAGAGGAAATACTCGAGTTCACATTTTTTCGGTTTAAGCTTTTCATTGTCAGACTTGTTGTTCACTCGTTTTCTTTGTTGCCTATAATTTTGGTCATTTTCGCTCTTAGTTTATATATTGGATTTTAGTCGAGACAAATTAAACTTGATTCAATCCTAACAAAAATAACTTATCTGACAACCGAATAAAATATTCGTTTGGTTACAATGGTGGTAATCTGATCGACAAAAACGAAGTCAAATTATAACTTTTTATTCTTGAAACAACAATAGTTAAAACTTAAAAGTTTTAAAGCAAAATGAATTTATCATCTCAATGTTAGATTAGATCACTTCCTTTGTGTATTTATAAATAAAATTCGAATGGGCCATTAAATGTGATGTAAGTATATATACATTTTAGTTTAAGCCCATCATTGAGTAAATTTAAAGCCCAAAAGTATGTTTTGATGGTGCGAAAGTGAAACCCTAGAAGAGACTTTAAATGGAAGAAGCGCCGTAGAAGCATTAGGTTTTATCTTCTTTTGATTCTTCTCTGTTCGTCGTCGAGCTATTTTCCTCAGCCATGGCCGTCGGGTATTATTCTTCAGATATTCCTCGTTTCTTAGTATCAGATTTGTCTCACTAAAGTATTTATCACTGATCTATGTGATTTACTGTACTTGCCTTGTAGAAAAAACAAGAGAATCTCAAAGGGTAGGAAGGGAGGAAAGAAGAAGGCGTAAGTGCTCTTAATCTTATATTTTTGCTTACATTGAAATTTAGAATCTTGCAGTTGATTGATTGTTTTATTAAAAATGATGCAGTGTTGATCCATTCTCCAAGAAGGATTGGTATGATGTTAAGGCTCCTTCAATCTTTACCCACAGAAATGTTGGAAAGACACTTGTTTCCAGAACCCAGGGTACCAAAGTAATGTTTCTTTCTCCTTTTTACAAATAACTTAGCTGTTGAGATTCGTCATAGAATCAGTTTATTTCTCGGAATTGATTGAGCTTCTTTTAGCTAGTGCAATGCCTTATAGTTTTCAGCAACTGCAAAATCGTAGATTTGATAGTTTAACGTTGTAGTGTATGGTATGTATTGACTTTGAGACTGAATGGTCCTTTTAGCTGAACCCTACCTTTTTATTTGCATTTCCAAACTTTTGTAGATTGCCTCTGAAGGCTTGAAGCACAGAGTTTTTGAGGTTTCTCTTGCTGATCTTCAAGGTGATGAGGATAACGCTTACAGGAAGATCCGTCTCAGAGCTGAAGATGTCCAAGGCAGGAACGTCTTGTGCCAATTCTGGGTAAGGACACTTGCTTGAAACATTGTTTCCAAACATTATCTCTTGGTTTTATTTCTTCTGGTTTCTTCGGAGCCTTGACAGTTTTTTCTGTTTTCTTTCGTAGGGTATGGATTTCACAACCGACAAACTTAGGTCTTTGGTTAAAAAGTGGCAGACTTTGATTGAGGCTCATGTTGATGTTAAAACCACCGATAGCTACACTCTAAGGCTTTTCTGCATTGCCTTCACCAAGAGACGTGCTAACCAGGTCAAGCGCACTTGCTACGCTCAGTCCAGTCAAATCCGTCAGGTATATATTTACAAATAAGCTTGTTTTGCCTTTTAAGAAATTCAATTATAGTACTTTCAAAACTTTACTTTAGATTGTTCCTTTGGTGGATGGTACTGTCTTCTTCATTTGATTTCTCCTAAATTAGGTTGTAATCTCATTTATGTTCACCTGTTGTTTTGTGCATTTCTTAGATCCGCAGGAAGATGAGGGATATCATGGTTAAGGAAGCTTCGTCTTGTGACCTTAAGGAGCTTGTTGCCAAGTTTATCCCTGAAGCTATTGGCAGGGAGATTGAGAAGGCAACTTCAAGCATCTACCCTCTTCAGAACGTTTTCATCCGTAAAGTGAAGATCCTTAAGGCTCCCAAATTCGACCTTGGCAAGCTCATGGATGTGAGGAAGATAACACTACCAGTTTTTACTTATTTCATGATTGCATCATGCAAGATAAGATAATATTAATCGAATGCTTGTGTTTTAATTGGTGTAGGTTCACGGGGATGTCTCAGCAGAGGATGTTGGTGTCAAGGTAGAGAGGCCGGCAGATGAGACTATGGTCGAGGAACCAACTGAAATCATCGGAGCTTAAGATTGGTTTTTGAGAACATGTTAAAATTGAGACTTCTCTTTTTCCTCTAAACTTTAGTTTTTTATTGCTTTGTGTCGTTTCACAATCTTTTGGTTCCCCAGTTTTTTTTTGATGTATTGATGACTTTTCTCAGTGTAAACTTTCGAGTTTTGGATAATTTATGGAATTTTGCCTTATAATTCAACTTTATCTATAAAATCATATTACTATCGGATCAGCATCTTTTGATTTAAAAGTACAGCTGTATGTATAAATGTCTTTATTTATCAATTGCAATATGCATGATATGCTAGTATTATATATATATCATGAATCTGATTTGTGGAGTTGTGTTTTGGAAATTGAATTAGCAGGAGCAGAGAAGAGTATTTTAACACACCTTCACAAAACTTTCTTCAGTGTTTTACAGACACTACAAAATTAAACAGAAGTAAAGTAAAACAGATATACATATTTTTTTCCTAAGCAAAAATATATATACTTAACCAACTAGACTTACTTGGAAATAACAGATGAAAGTGAGATAAAATAGATCAAACAAAAGACATTCAAGCAACAGCAGACACAGAGGTTTCATACAGTGGTTTTGAGCGATACAAGAGGAGTCTCCTGTTTCTTCAGAATTCAGATGGTAGTCAGTCTTATTGACATTCTTCACAGTGATGCAAAGGAACGGAATGCTACAGAACTTCGGAACACCACGCGGTTCCTTCTCTCACTGTTTGAGGTTTCTTCGTTTTGGCTGAGAACGAGAACCAGGGACTGTTAGTATTTAGAGATCAGTATTCACTGTTACCTCGGGATTAGGACATTGCAACGTAATGATACCTTGAAGCATAGCCATGATCACCGTTATCTTTAGCTTCATCATTGATTGCAACAGCTTCAGATTCTCCATCACATTGCTCTGAGAATAATGTAAACAATCTTAGATAAATCTATACTAGAATGAAAGCGCAATAGATCCCTGAAAGCTTACCATTTGTGTGACCATAAATATTCTTGCACCCTATGCATCTACAGCTTGCGGAGCATCCAACACCCATCTTCATAAAGTCATTGTAACATCCAATGGTTCAGAAGACTGACATTATTCAAAACTGAAGTGTGAACAAAGCTGAATAAGTGAAACCATAGTTACCATATAGCAGTCACAATATTTCTTTGAGCAGCCTGATTTCTTGCAGTTGCATCCTCTTGTGTGTCTTGCTGAAGCAGGAGTCTTGCTGTTCTCGTCCTACACATGTAATATAAACATGAGATACAAAGTAAAATCTCAGTACTATCTAGTTGCAGCCATACTTTAATCAGCAAATCAAGACAAGTCAGTAGAGTCTAATTTTCTTCTTTGTTGTGTATTTGAGCTCACTGTTGGTCTCATGATATATCTTACCCAGACATCTATAGCAGAACCAGAACTCGAGACCACTTTTGGAGCAAAAGCTAATGGGTTGCGAGCTTCAATCAGTTCACGAGTTTTCAAAACTATGTCTTCGTGAATGGGTTTATTGAAACAATTTTGGCAACTACAAGGTTCAAAACAGTATAGACCAGCAGCAAAACATTCACAATACCTGTATAGACGAAGCAAAAAAATATCAGATGATATGTAGGGAACGTTGGAAAAAGCAGTAAATGATGTAGTAAGATTATGCAGTTAATGATGAGTTGGTGTCTTTGTTCTGCACAGCCTGAAATTCAGTGTATTCGACAACTTAAGCTGGGTTTGAAACAAGGCATGAACAGCATCTGTAATTCTGTAACAGACTTCATACAGCATCATCTAATTCGCTGAAAGTAGAGTATCCAATGAAAGCGACTCTCAAGAGCTTTCAGAAAATTAGGAATAAAAACCTAATCATATTATTTAGAGGGAAAATTAACGGGAAAACAGACGTTTTTGGCATTTGAAAATTGTGTGCGTGGAGAATGATGGCAAGGAAAGAACTTACAGCTTCAAGCATTTGGATTTCTTACATCTACAGCGCTTACAATTGCCAAGTTCGTCAAGTCCTTGAGACAGTTGCCTGCATTAAACAGTATTTCAAGGATACGTTTGGTATTCATGGCCATATACCTGATGGTTGTAATAGGAATATAGGAAATATCTTCTCACCTATTTTCTGCTGGCATGTGTTTGTCAAAACATTCTCCTTCCATTGATCTCTCACGAGCCTCCATGATTTTAGTATCACAGGTTACCAATTCTCTTTTCGTGGAAACAGGAGTTGAGAATTCATCTTCAGTATTATGATGAAATGTCGTATGACCATGAGGAAAAACCCGACCATCTTTGAAAATTAATTTATTTCGGCCACTTGAGACTGAGGAGTTCATGAAACCATTCAAGTGCAGGCCAATTTGGGGTATGGGTAGAATCTCATCAGTATCTTGCTTGCTGGTGTCTAAACACTTCTGTGGACTAGGAGCTTTGCTGATAGAGGTAAAATCAAGAGGAAGATCGTTTGTAGAATCACGCAAAGGTATCCTTTTGTAAGATCCTCCCATGTCAAAAGTCAAGCAGCGCCTGCGTACACTTCTTTGCTGCAAGAGTCAATTTATAGTTATTAGCTAAGTTCAATATAAAGTTTAAATCAATTCATTAACTAGCAGATGAAAAGTATTTTTGCAATTGGGAAACAAATGATCTAACTGACAAAGAACAACCTGAAGTTTTAAGTCCCCAAAAACACATCATGAGTCCAATGACTTTTGGAGAACTATGCCGCAAAAAAGTAAAGAAGGAAAGAAATGTAGCTGTTGAAGTTGATAGAAGAATCAAAATTTGGACAACTAAAATAAGTGTCAACTTAAACACATGATCAAAGCCTGAATCAGCTGAAAAGTTACCTTACAACTGGGCTGGTAGCCTGTTTCCTCCTTGTCTTGAGCCTTGGCACTTGAATCAATAGCTGCAAACCCATTACTTTTTCTTTCTGGCTCTGATACCAAATCCATTACTTTTTCTGCACCATGCCTACTCTCAGCTGCATCTGAATCAGCATCAAAGTCAAGTGGATCGTTAAACTGTCTACATGACTCATCAGACAGCTCTCTCGATCCACCTCTTCCTATTTCATTATCAGCATCCATAGTTACTTCATCACAAGAAACCATTTGAATATCACATCCATCCCTTCGATTATTCAACGAACTCGCCAACTCAACAGCTAAGTTTATCTGCTCCTTAAATGGTTTGGTTTCAGAAAGAATTCCCAACTGCTCAGCTCTACACTTTAGCTGCTCCTCACATAGACCATATATCTTAACAGCTTCCAGAGCATCTGGTGAGTCTTTAACAATCTCACCAATGAGTACTACTGGACTCGACAAATCTATAGAATGATGCCTAAAAAGGTAACATAACCACCCAAAAATACCAATCGTCAGCATATAAAAATCATCAACAAATCATTTCACCTATCAATAAATCATGTTACCTTTTGATAGAAAATCTGGAATCTCGGTACGAGTTAATCTGCGGCGAACAAAATAGAGATGATGGAGATGTAAGAGCCAATGAGTGCAAGATATTCTCTGGGCGTGCTGGCTTTACTAGCTCTATCGGAGAGAGGTTATTTATATATTGAAAAACTGGAGAATCCTGCAAATTAACGATATTAATGTGAGAATCTAACTCAATGAAACTCGATTCAACATATGTATAGTGATCCATTTATGGAAAATTGAAGAAACAAATTTGGTGACCTCAATTTCAAGCATACTCTGGAAAGAAAGTTGCTAAACTCAGATCGAACTCAAATAGTGAACCCCAAAACCTAACTGAAAATCATATAAATTATGGAGCAAACAGTAATTGGGTCCGATGAAGACGAGCGAATTGGGTCCGATGAAGACGATGCAAATTCAACTCGGAAACCTTAATAAAGCAGAGAAAAGAGAAAAATCGAAAGTCGGAGCAGATTATCAAAACTAGAAAGTAGGATTGAGAGAGAAAACCTCAAAGTTGCAGAACGAAACGGCGGAGATGCGGTTCTTATCTGGTGTCTCCATCTCCGCCGAGGTCTATGCTCACTGGGTCCTACTCCACTTCGCCTCCCTGAAAATCGTGGCTACGCCGGGGAGAAAAAAAAAGCAACAACGCCGAGAGGAAGAAGAAGAAGAAGAAGAAGAAGAAGAAGAAGAAGAAGAAAAAGAGAGTGGATAGGTTAGTAAAAGAGAAAAAGAAGGTGGAGAGATTTTCACTGGAGGAGCGGGAAAGCGGGAAACAGTAATGTGAAAAGCCGTGTGCTTTGGTTTCTTTCTTCTATAGAAAACAGATTTAAAAAAAAAAAAAAAAAAAAAAAAAAGAGTAAGGAAACGGAAAATAACAAGGCCCATTGGGTTTGATTTTAAGACCGTATAGGCACTTATAGGCCTGATAAGAAACTTGAAGAAAACAAAATGGAAAAATGGAAAAATGGAAAAATGGAAAAAAGGAAAAAAAGGAAAAATGGAAAAAAAAAGGAAAAAATGGAAAAAGGAAAGAAAGAAAAAGACAAAAAGTTATTTGAAATTTAGACCCGTTAATTGCATTCATACATGATCATCTATAAATAATGAATGCTTCACTGTTGCTCAAGTCTTATTTCGAACCTCATCTCCTTGTTTCTTTACCATGTCTCTCTTCTCCATTACGTTGTTTCGCTGTCGAAATTCTTCTAAACGTATATCTGTATTTCTTTTTTTTCCCACCTTATGCTACTTATTGAACCGATCATCATTCCTTGATCGAGATTTTCACCAATCGCGGATAATTTGTTTTCTGGGGTATGGTTTCTACTTTCTAAATTGCATCAGTGGCCGTTACTTTTCGTTTTATTGTTTTAGATTGTGGAGGATGTTCTGATCGTTGATACATATTTTGTCAACGCTACGTCTTCTACCTCTGAACGTAACTCTGTTTCTTCGTCTCATTATAGGTTTCCTTGTGTTGTTTGAGATTGTGGATGATGCTTTGATCGATCGGTGATGACTTTCTTGGGATCTTTGTCACGCGTTTTCTCTACGCAACGTCTTCAGGCGTTTTCGCGGGTTTCCTTTCTCTAAATGAATTTGAGTTTCCCCAATATCACAAGACTCAGCTACAACTTCTTTTTTTTTTTTTTTTTAAATTCGGATTTCAAACTAAATTTTAAAGTTTTTCAAAAATAAAATTTAAAGTATACTATTTTGATTTAACTACATTTTTAACTATGCAACGAATTTTTATTTCAAAAATTTAAGTGTTAAATATTTTTTTTTAGCTAAACTGTTTTTTATCTATATTTTAACTACAAAAAGTATTTTTTTTTTTTAAATAAGTGTTAAATTTCAAAACTATGAAAACAAACCGAATTTATCATCGTGTCCTTAAAATTTTCTTTGATCCATTAGAGATGTTATAAGTTAAATATGTTTTTACGTTATATAAATTTAACACTTAATTTTATATATATATATATAATGAGTTTTACCCTAAATTTTATGTTATTTAAATTTAACACTTCAATTTATTTCTATTTTTAAATATATTTTTATTCATATTTTTGAGTTTTCAACTAAATTTAAAAAGGTTTTCCGCAAATAATTTTTGTAAACTAATAACAGTTTTTCTATATTTTCACTATAAGAAGTATTTTTATTTCAAAAAAATTTAAGTGTTAAATTTCATAACTATGAAAACAAACCGAATTTATCATCTTGTCATTAGAATATATATATTTTTTGATCTTTTAGAGATGTTTTAAGTTCAATATGGTTTTATGTTATGTAAATTTAACATTTAAATTTTTATTATTTTTTAAATATTTTTCTTTTATACATTTTTTTTTTGATTTTTCAACTAAATTTAAAAAGGTTTTCCGTAAATAATTTTTTTTAACTAAAATGTTTTTTATCTATATTTTAACTACAAAAATTATTTTTATTTTAAATAAATTTAAGTGTTAAATTTCAAAACAGTGAAAACAAACTAAATTTATCATCATGTACTTAGAATTTTTTTTGGTCCGTTAGAGATGTTATAAGTTCAATATGTTTTTATGTCATGTAAATTTAACACTAAATTTTTAAAAAACATATTATATATATATATATTATTTTTTTCAGTTTCAACTAATTGAAAAGGTTTTCCGTAAATAATTTATTTTAACTAAACTTTTTTATATATTTTAACTATAAAAAGTATTTTTATTTCAAAAAAAATTTAAATGCTAAATTTCAAAACTATGAAAACAAACCGAATTTATCATCCTGTCCTTACAATTTTTTTTGGTCCATTAAAGATGTTATAAGTTCAATATATTTTTATGTTATGTAAATTTAACAGTTAGTTTTTAAAAAAATAATTTTTCAACTAAAGTTTAAAAGATTTTTCGTAAATAATATTTTTGAAATAAACTGTTTTATATCTATATTTTAATTTTTATTTCAAAAATAATTAAGTGTTAAATTTCAAAATTATAAATCAAATCGAACTTAACATTTTATCCTTAGAAATTTATTTGGTTAGTTAGAGATGTTATAAGTTTAATATATTTTTATTTAATATAAATTTAACACTTAAATTTCTAAATAATCTTCAAATAAAAAACATATAAACTATAAGAAGAAAAAAAACTTAATACTTAGAATTTGATTTTCATGTAATGTAAATTTATTTTCTAATAAATTTTCTTTTTTTTTTTACTTTTTGACTTTTGGGTGTTAAACTAAGTTTTAAAAGGTTTTTCATAAATAATTTTGAAATATTTTCCGTAAACAGAACAACAAAAGACCAAAAATCCCGAACCGGTTTCCGGTACGGTACGTGTGGGTGTGGTCCAGGTGGCATGGTCTAGGAGACTGATGCTACTGTATTGTCATGGCATTATTATTACAGAACTAGACAGAAAGGCAAACATGTGATGATTCCGCATAGACCCAAAAGAAAATTTGTTGCAAACATAGGAAGCATTATAAAGCACACATCTCTTTGTCTTCCCTTTCTTATTAACCTTTTCAAGATTCCCACAGACAAAAGGAGCCAAAAAGGAGAGTAGAGATCAAACAAACTGCAAGCAGTTTCAGAGATTCTTCATAAAACTGTATGCAGTTTGGGTTCAGGTCCCCCCCCACCCATTGAGATATCCAAATCTAAAAGTTTGAATTGACGTATAAAGCAACTTGGCTTGCTCTAAAAGATCTTTGCTGACTTGACATTCCAAGAGGACTTTGATGCTTTCACAAGTAAGAGTGCAAAGCTTTACACTTTTTGGTGAATATACAATCATAAATTATGAAAAGTCTCAAAGTCACGGGTTGATGTTACAAGAACAGCTTCAAGAAGCACTTGTTAAAACAAAATTTGGACGAACCCAACAATCCAAACATTATTCAGACGATTTTTGTAGGAACAGGAACAAGTTTGAAGACTTTTGTTTAAACTAACAAGATAATGCCATTAAAACCAAAAACTTTCAACAGTCTTGGATGGCTAGAGAAGAGGCCAAAACAAGGAAATAATTGAACTGTGAAAAAACTTAACCATGACTTACTGATTCACACAATTCTGGAATCTTCAAGTACAAACCCATGTCTCACTAGATTCCTTGATAGAATACTCTTTAGTCTTTATGATCTGCAGAAACAAAACCGGAGACATGATAGAAGGATGCAAACCACATTTTGATAATCATCTTAAGAGTAATTACTAGCTTCAGCTCGGGCCATTTAAATCTCATTTTTCCACAAATGAGGAGCACAAAATCAGAAAAGAAGAAAGACCATAAGCAAAAGAAACCAAAACAATCCATTCTAATGAGGAACATTATGCACCTGGCGAACAAAACAGAGTATTTGGACAGTTGGTTTCTTGATACAGGACCAAAGCAATCGACTTTGAACAAGAGTCATTACAAGTTTTATGCAGAGACTTTGACTTATAAAACTGATATATACGAATATCAAGTTCTTCTAACTGATCAGGTTCCAACATTCTACGGGACATATAATTGAAACTCATAGATCATATAATAAATTGACAAGAATCAACAGTTCCTTTTTAACCTTTTGTTAGCACTCAAGAGAAAGAAAAGAACTCTCAAAACTCTTCTTCTTCTCTACTCGTTCTTCCAAGCGTACAGAAGCAATGAAAACCCAAAACTTTGAGATTTCGAGCTCGTAGGGGTTTGTGTGAAAGACCAGGTCTTTTCAACGGATTGACAAGTCCTGAACATAAATACGGCATTTCCTGTTGATGATGGCATCCCAAAGAACCAACTGTGAACATCCCAGAGAACTTCCACGGAGATCCTATTGACAATTATGGTATCGTTGCCACGGAACTTCCAATGAAGTCGATTCACCTGCATCAAGGTCTTTCCATCAACACGAACAATGAGGCAAGGTTCACTGAGACTGGCGTCACATTCGATGACAAGATCATGGGTTTTGCCATCACCTGAAAACTGAGCTTTTGTTGCAAACGTTCTCTTGCCAAAGAGATGCTCTTTCTTAGCAATGAACACAGCACCTAGAGATGAAGAAGGTGCAACATTCGTCTTTTTGAAAGCTTCTTTCTTCATATCACCAAGAAGAAGAGCCATTTCTTTGTCAACAACAACGCCAACATAGAACCCTCCTAAAGGTTCAGGACTGGATCCGAATTTAGCGGACGAGAGATCCCAAAAAACATCAATATTACAGGAATAGGCCTCTAGATTCTTAGACCCTTTTCGTTTAGTAAAGAGCCACGGCTTAATCTCGACTTTACACAGACTTCGGTTGCAAGAATCATCAACTCCCACGGTTACACATTGACCCATCAGATTCTTAGTCCATGTGACAGTGATCACGCAAGTCCTACCTCGGATGTGGCAACGGTAGATACAAACGACCAAATTCTGAGCATTTTTTCCGGCGCTGGAGGACGAAGAATCCGCAATCTGAACACCATTTTCACCAGAGCAAGAAGGAAAATCCCTCATTTCTTACAGAATTTCCAAATTCCAGCCTCTCTCTTTCCGGAATTTCAACAAACACCTTGTGAACAAAACTGCTCAACGCTGAGAAAATCAAAGGCGGCGACTTTACTTGAGATTAGTAACGAAATTTCGTGAAAAGAAGTGTTTAGAATTGACCTGTTCATCAAAGAAAGAGAAAAGCCAATCTCGAAATCTGGATAATGTCAACAGATTTGATCTGGGTTTTATCAAATGGATCGAGTTTAATCAACGAAGGAGGGAAAGAAGATAGAGACTAATTGCAATGGAAGAATCGCCAAAATAGAGGGAAATGTGTGTTTACTGTGGTCAAATAAGACAGAAACAGACAAAACGGAGACTTTGTTTTCACTCTCGACTCATTCTTATACGTTTTTATAATTTACCAAACACGAAATTAATTCCGCGGACAACGATTGAACTTATCTGTATTATATTATTTTATTGATTGAAATATCTATTCTCACTTTTTTTTTGGTGTTTAAGAAAACACTGTTTTAAATTTTGTCTCATTGCTTCGAGATTTCCTTTTTATATATCCAACAAAACTAGGATAAGAAAAAATAAGTTGGGGTATATCAAATATGGAAGGCTGTAGGACACCATTACTGCTCGACCACCCACTTGCTAAATGACCATTCCAAAGTCAAGAATAAGGGATTTTCAACTACTTGCAAGAAGGCAAGTATCAAGCAGATTTTTTTTCATTTGCCTTTACGCCTCAGAATTATCCGCCCCGTTACCGCCATAATTACTCGCAATTACCCACCCTATACCATACCCGCCACAATTACTCGCCATTACTCGCTCTATATCTCATTCGCCACAATTATTCGCAATTACCCACCCCTATACCCGCTCCCCGCCACAATTACTCGCAATTACCTCTATACCCGCTACACACCACTATTATCCGAATTATTACATTCTCTCCCAAAAAATCAAAATGGCAAGAATCTGCAAGTAGTGGATTTTTAATCAGACTTGCGGTATGCCGTTAAGCGCAAAGATCAGCGGATTTTAACTACCGCGCGGCCAAGATGAAGAAGAATTTTGCACTGCTTTGTGCCCACCCCTAGAAGGCTGGATGGAGTAGTTAACACGTGTGGTGTTCATGACTAAGTTGTAGGCATACATTTAATGCCAACAGGCCCACAAATGAGCCCATACTTTTCTACTCTGTTGGGCTTTCGTTAATGATTTGATTAGTCACACGGTTTTAGCCTTTTAGGTGGTTAGAGATTGATTTTTTCATACGATAATTAAATCATATATGACTTTTTCATTCGATTTTCAATCAAATTGGTTGGTTGAAGCTTATGATTAAACATTGAAACGAATGGTTTAAACAAGTTGTTCAACCATGCATTTACCAAAATAGGTTGTTTTCAATTACAAAATGATAATATATTTTGTAGGTATCATGACCTTCTGAATAAAACTTTTATCTAATTTTCTTGATTATGTGTTAAGTTGAAAATTATAATAAGTATTATATTTTCAACAATATGCATTATGTGTAAATATTGAGACACTACTGTTCCTTTTGTTTGCCATTGCTACTGCAATAGTCTTCAAATAATTAATTATCGATACGGATTTTATCAAAATTTGGACCAACATGTCCATTAAGCTAGGTCCCAGTTTAACATTATTTTATTGGTATCTGACTTTTCTTATTGTAAGTTCATTTAATGTTGATTTTAAAGTTAATAATCCACATCCCTGCCTACTTTGAGTTAAAGAGTTTGTTTTTATTTTGACGTCACATACTCTGAGTTACCGGACATCTTCTCAAAACAGAAAATAAAAATGCAAAGTGTTTTGAAAAAAAAACAAGGGACATGTAAGAATTACAAAAATAAATATTGAATATTGATATGTAGCTTGTTGCCACACAAAAAAAAATGATATCAAGTAGAATTCTGACCCCCAAAAAACATCATTCTGGGCCTCAGCCTTTTAAAATAGAGCAGCCCATAACTGATTCGGGTTATCATTTATGGAGAACGTTAAACCGAGATTACAGTTGGACAACATTATAGACGTTTAGGCGGCTAACTAACCAGACCATTAATTCCTATGTTTCTCAAGTTAAATTTTTTTTTTTTTTTCTGTAACATAGGTAGAGAAGTTTAGAAAAGCTCAAATCTGATTTCAAAATTTTCAATTTTAAAATGTTGGCAATAATTTAGAACTTAGAAGTTTTATTTATTTATTTGGAACATAGGTAGAAGTTTAGAAATAATTGATACATTTCCGTTTCAATTTAAATTAAACTTATCATTATTATTTTTCCTATAATGCATTTAGGCTCAATTCTTCACCTAGTATTTTTTTTTCGGATTTAATTAGAATCGGATAGGTTTTAATTATATAAAATAAACAAAAAGTTAAGGGCACTGAACACAGTGACACCACATAGTTTATGCGGAGAGAAAGCATCATACATCATCACAAATTCACAACAAGTTTGTTCATCGTTCATTAGTAGTAGTTTACTTCTTCCTTCTTCCTCTTTTTATTTAAGGAAAAAAATCTCTTTTTGCCTTTTTTTTTCTTTTTGGTTCTTGTGAATAACAAACAGAGCGATAAATCATTTGCTCTTATCTCAGCTGATTGGCTATGGCTTCTTCAATCGTTTTTGCTGCAACTCCGGCGACTGGTTTTCTCTCTGTTCCTTCATTGAAAGCTCGGAGACTATGTGTTTGTTCTTCACTCGACACCGATGTTTCCGACATGAGTGTTAACGGTAATAATCCAAAAAATAAATATTGAATCTTTACCGTCTCCTCTGCATTTGGTTGATTCCTTTGGATGTTTTGAATTGGATTCCTTTTTTTCTTGAGAGAATCGGAAACTTTGTTTTTTTCTTTTTTAATGAAAAATTTGAGAAATTGACATGTATATGGATTAAAGGGCTTAGAGCTTTATGCCACACCAATCCCATTTTTGAAGAGGATGAGATTTCAATTCTCATGAGTACTCCATGGCTTTGGTTTAATCTAATCTATTAAAATTCATGAGAAACAGTTTCTTTCTCGGCATATAGATGAATTCTGAATTCTGAACTCTGAAGGTTTAGATGGAAAGATGAACTTTTGTGGCTTCTCTATGTTTAAGGTAAATCATTAGTATTTATTGGAAATTGATAGTTAGATCAAGATTTTAAAGTCAGTCACAAGATTCTCTTTTGTTTGTATAATCAGTTTAGTTTATCCATGGGATGTAGTAGCGGTTCAGGAATCAGTTTAGTTCTTTTTTGAGGTTTCATGTTGTTAGGTAAAGTTTCTTCCCATGATGATGTTCTGGAGTATTTTCCATCCACTCTTACCGTTTAAATGGATTGGTTATAAATGCAGCCCCAAAGGGGCTATTCCCACCAGAGCCTGTACCGTACAAGGGACCGAAGCTGAAAGTAGCTATCATAGGAGCTGGACTTGCAGGCATGTCAACTGCTGTAGAGCTTTTGGATCAGGGTCACGAGGTGTTTAATCCGTTGCTTTTAGTTGTTAACCTTTGATTTTAGTTACATAAATGTGTAATCTTTGTTATTGATTCAGGTGGATATATATGATTCAAGGACATTCATTGGTGGCAAAGTGGGTTCTTTTGTAGATAGACGTGGTAACCATATTGAAATGGGACTACATGTTTTCTTCGGATGCTACAACAATCTCTTCCGTTTGATGAAAAAGGTTTTTGCTTTCCCAAGCTTCTGCTGAGTTTGCTTAATGAATGAAACTCATACTCATGTATGTGTGCTTTTTTTGGGTGATGTAGGTGGGTGCTGATAAAAACCTTCTTGTCAAAGACCATACTCATACATTTATAAACAAAGACGGCACCATTGGAGGTTTTGCTAACTTCATCATTCTCTAGCTATGATGGCCTCTGTGGTTTTATCGTGTACTAAGATATGCATTTACTTTGTAGAGCTTGATTTTCGGTTTCCTGTTGGAGCTCCGATTCATGGTATTCGCGCTTTTTTGGTCACAAATCAACTCAAGGTGTACTTTAAACTTTTGGATTCATTTCTCTAGAGACATCTAAGTCTTTGGATTCTTCGTGGAAAATAAGCAACAGTTTTATCGAATTTCATAGCAAAAGATTAGTGATCTGACTAACAGATTATTCTTGTTTTGACCAAACAGCCTTATGATAAACTAAGGAATTCACTGGCTCTTGCATTAAGCCCGGTCGTTAAAGCTCTTGTTGACCCGGACGGAGCAATGAGAGACATTCGCAATCTGGACAACGTATAAGATGATAAATAACCTGTCTCTTCTCATTTCTACTACTATTTGTGTTCTCTGAATTTTCTGAGATACTTTTTGTAGGTAAGTTTCTCGGATTGGTTCATGTCGAAGGGTGGGACACGGGCAAGTATCCAGAGAATGTGGGATCCTGTTGCTTATGCACTTGGTTTCATAGACTGCGATAACATGAGTGCACGATGCATGCTTACCATATTCTCATTATTCGCCACCAAAACAGAAGCTTCTTTGTTGCGTATGCTCAAGGGCTCGCCTGATACTTACTTGAGTGGTCCTATCAAACAATATATCACAGATCGAGGCGGCAGGTGTGTGTCTGTTTTCATCTTCAATAACTGATTCTCGCATTTCTCATCTCATCAGCTTATCAGGTATTTATAATCTCGTCTTCAAACAGAATCCATCTAAGGTGGGGTTGCAGGGAGATACTTTATGATAAATCAGCAGATGGAGAAACTTATGTCACAGGACTTGCAATTTCTAAGGTGAAACTTAGCTTCATACATATGATTTTAGCGGACTGCGAAAGTGTCTTAATACGTTCTGAAATTATGCAGCTTTTGGGAAGATTGTATTAATAACTTTTGTTGATTTGTTTTTCAGGCTACAAACAAAAAGATTGCGAAAGCTGATGTGTATGTTGCAGCATGTGATGTGCCAGGAATCAAAAGGTTACTTCCAAAAGAATGGAGAGAATCTCGGTTTTTCAACGACATATATGAACTCGAGGGAGTACCTGTTGTTACTGTACAGCTCAGATACAATGGTTGGGTCACGGAGTTACAAGACATTGAACTTGCCAGGTTTGTTTTCTAGAATCCTAAGTTGTGGGATGATTATGGATTGATTCTATGTGGGATTTAAAACTTTCTTTGTGTTGCGGAAAACTGTAGGCAGTTGAAACGAGCGGTTGGATTAGATAACCTTCTCTACACTCCTGATGCTGATTTCTCATGCTTTGCGGATCTTGCACTCGCTTCACCTGCAGATTATTACATCGAAGGACAAGGCACTCTGCTTCAGTAAGAAACAATAACCTCTTTTTTTTTGTCTACAAAATAGCCTGCAGGTCTCTTGAACCAGAATTCTGTTTTTACAGGTGCGTTCTAACTCCGGGAGATCCGTACATGCGAATGACGAATGATAAGATCATAGAGAAAATAGCAATGCAGGTAAAGAAGATAGTTTAACTCTTGAAAACACTTTTCCCAAATTGGTTTCTTGTTGATTCTCAAATCTTTGTTTCAGGTCACTGAGTTGTTTCCATCTTCTCGGAGCCTAGAAGTCACTTGGTCATCGGTTGTCAAAATCGCACAGTCTCTGTACCATGAAGCACCCGGCAAAGATCCATTCAGACCCGATCAGAAGACACCTATTAAGAATTTTTTCCTCGCTGGTTCATACACAAAGCAGGTAACATTTTCTGAGGCAGATCAACAATAGTGACAAATGCCAAAAGCAAGAACTCTGAAAAATGAGTGAAATTTGTTGCAGGATTACATAGATAGTATGGAAGGAGCGACATTGTCTGGAAGACAAGCTTCGTCATACATCTGTGACGCCGGTGAAGAACTAGCTGAGCTAAACAAGAAGCTTTCTTCTTCTGCAACTGAAGTTCCTGATGAGTTAAGTCTTGTCTAATGGTGGAAAATGTTTTAAATGGCTAATTGATGAATATGGGTACATGAAGAAGAAGCATTTGTTTAGAAACCCTTTATATGGGCACAATATTTTGAAATCAAAGATTCTTACAAAATACATACATCGAGTTCAGAAGATTTATTATTCCCAAAGCTTATATAACATTCGAAAGAAGAGAGAAGTGTTAGAGTAAGCTTGTCCTTGATTGGAAATGAAGAAGGATCTGACTGAAACAAAGAAGATGAGTTAGAGAAAAGGCACGTGGGTATTAAAATAGAAAAGAGAAAAGTCGGTCAATTAAAAATGGAATTAGTCTTATTTAGTTATTACATTAACAAATTATTTAGTTTATTTCCTTATATGAATTTAGAAATGATCTAGAATTGCATTAATGATTTCACTATAAATATGTAGCTCATGAGAGCAATATGATTCATCCGATTAATACAAGCTTTTAGAACTTTTATTAATTCTCAATAATTCTTGTTCTGAAGGCAATCTTAGTTTCTCTTTTCTTAATCACAAAGTTCAACAAGAAGACAACGTTTATACATTTTGAAGAACACAATAGAGGCAAAAGATGCTTCACCTTGAAGCTTCTTCTTCTTCGATGGCTTTCTTTGCAGTTTCGAGGTCTTCGTCCAAGAAAATGTCCCAATGGCCATCCCAAAGTGATGAAGAACTCAGTGTCTTCGTGATACTTGACTCTATGAACATCACCGGCCGGAGTGAATAGGTAATCACCGTCAACGAGATCAGCTCTCTCCTTCTTACTCAGATTCCAAACACTCTTCTTCCCTTTGAGGACTACAAGGTCATGGCCAAATGTGTGGTGATGCGCTGGCTCTACACTTCCCGCCTTGAACTTCACAATCGCCGACGTCCGCGTCTCTCTCACGATCTTCATCGAGCCTCCCGGCATGATGTCCACGGGAGTGAACTCTCTGTTCTTCGCCAAGCAGCAAATCGCGCACGACGCGGATGTTTCATCTGTCTCTTTCATAGTTGAATCGGCGGTTGATTTTCCGATTTGAAGCATCTCGGAGAGCGAATTGTCAAGGAAGGAGGAGATTTCGGAGCTCCATGGCTCGGATCCGGATGCAGGACAGGGGGATTTGAAAGGAGTTTTAATCCAAGCGTCGAAGATTTCCACGGCTGTTTCCGGCGAGGTTTTAATGCCGGAGAGTGCAAGGACATTACAATTACTGATTGATCGAGCGTTAACGGCGTCTTCCACGGAGAGACACGTGGCGGCGTAGACTCCTGGGAACTTGTTGGCGAACATCGCAACTCCGACGCCGGTGCCGCAGCAGACTAAGCCGCGAATTCCGGAGGACGATGAAGCGGAGACGCGGCGGCCGACTTCAGATCCGGCGGAGTAGTACGAAGACACGCCGGTATCCTCCACGTCTATGCCGAGAGAGCGGAGGTGGGATACCATCGCGACCTTGAGGCTCGCTCCAAACGCGTCAGCGCCCGCGATGATTTTCAACGGTGAATCGGCGGTGGAAGTGGCTCCCGACATCTTTGCAGATTCTTCGTAATCATAAATAGTGACTGTGACCAGAAGATTTACATCTTACAAATACCCATGAATAAAATAATAAAAAATAATTTTAAGGGACAATTTATCAAAGTCTCTCATTTAAGATACCATGAGAATGGGTTCTTCAGCAAGTCTCTCCACGTGGCATTCTATTATTGACCAAGTTTTTAAAAATATTAAAATTTAATTATATGTTTTTATTATATCAAAAAGTATTAATATTATATTGGTACCGCTGGAGGTGCTCTTATATTCGGAAAAAAAGAGAGACATAATAAGTCTTCAAACATTTCACCCCTTAAGTTATTCTAATACCAAAAAGGCCCTCAAAAGTTTTAAAAACATGGGTGAGGAGATGCTTTAAATCGATAAATCAAAGTTTAGGGTAAATTGCATTTGTTTCTAAATTCTACGGGACGGTTTCTAAACCCACAAAAACATTAATAGAAATATGCGGAGGAGCCATGCCGGTGTTAAAAATTGCCGGCGACTACAATTGTAATCACTCGGTTATGGCGGGAGTTGCTTACCAGATATCTATCAGCTCATCATCGACCCTGAGGGTTAGTTATCTATGGCGAATTGCGATTCCCTGGCTTTTTTTTGTGTTCTGTTTCAATATTGGATAATTGGTTTTGCAGAAGGTTGTTAATCGGCCACGATGCTTATCTGGTTCGCCAGAGAAGAAAACGCCGGCTGTTTTAAAGTGGGCGGTTGGTGGAGTAACAGAATTGCTCCGGTTGTTCTCCGTTGCTTCGTCTTCTTCTTCCATCCCTACGAATAAGGATAGGTAATCTCGAAAGCTTTGAAATTGGATTTTCTTATTATCTTTTTTTATTCTCGTTAAAACTTGCTTCAGATCAAAGTATGAGAATATTGCTCGAGATGTCGATGATGTGATGGGGATTCTGAGATCAGATTATGCAAATGCCTATTTTGTCACAGGTATTTTTTGATTCTCTGTTCTGAACTATGAACTGAAAATTTTCCTGAATTTGCAGAGAGATTCAATATAGCTGATAAACTCATAAAGCCTCAAACTTTATTCCCTATTTCTGTAACTGTAACCAGGAATCTTCACTTGTGCGATTTACTCGGATGATTGCATCTTCGAGGACCCAACTATCAGCTTTAAGGGTGAGGAATTACTCAATCATCTTCTGAGTTTCTTGTGCCGTTTCTTAATGATAGAAGAATCTGATCCTCATGCTCCCTCTCTTTGGTTTTTGTCTGTGAAGCCTGTAAATTGGTGATCAGATCAATCTATCAGATCCTAAATCTTGATTTGAGAATAAATGTAGACTCTTTTGGATTTTTGACTTTGCAGGTACAGAGTTGTATGAACGCAACTTGAAATTACTAGTTCCGTTCCTCGAAGATGCATCCATTGAACTGCAAAGTATGGAGAAGGTATAAATAACCTTTCTTATGGTCACAATGTTCTTGTAATCCATTTTAAAACGCGGAAAGCGTTTGCCCCCGATCCAATTGGGGGGGGGGGGGAACTCGAAGGAATCAAAAATTTTTAAAAGAAAAGTGAGCTAATCCAACCAATCTTGCTTGCACAATTGAAAAGTATTTGTTCCCCATAATAACAGAGTGAGTCGTCCTCAGGAAACTATATACTAGCGACGTGGAAACTAAGGTATTCTGTTGAACTTTAATTATACACATTGAGAAAATGTTCTTTCATCTTAATGTTTATATCTTGAACAATGTTCAGGACTTACCTGAAACTTCCACGGAGACCATTGATATCAATCAACGGAAGTACAGTCTATGATCTAGATAGAGACTTCAAAGTAAGAAAAGACTAAAACTTTCCACTCTTCTGATCATAAGATTATTTCCCTCTTTCGTCTGTTGAAACCATAAGACTGATTCCAAACACTGTTTTTTTGTACAAGATTGTGAGGCATGTCGAGAGCTGGAATGTCTCTGCGCTTGAGGCAATAAAGCAGATATTCATCATCAACTCTTTTCCCTCCAGTGGCTGAGATCAGTCTAACACACAAAGAGATTCATGCATTTGTCCATGGTTCAAATAATGTCTACCAATCTTAGTACATTTGTTAATAATATCAATTCACCAAATTGTCTCACATTACTAAGAAGTAAGAACAGTAGGAATTATCACAATTACACCAAGGATAGAAGAAACGTAAACCTCACAGAATCGAAGTTGAATCACTCATTTGTGAAAAAAAAACAAGAAACAAACAGTGTCCCAAAATATAAAAACAAGAGTTAAAATCCTCTTTAAAAAATGAAGACTAAACCCTAATCACATTCACATGATGGAGCAAGGTTGAGCAACATCATCGCTGAAATAGTGGAAATTAGAATTGGAAGCTGGAAAGCCTTTGCTCTCGTAGAAATCAAAGGGATAAGGCGCTGGTGGCTTCCTCGGCGTCATCTTCGGTTCTTCGTACTTCACCATCAACCTCGGTTTCGTCTCTGGTGCTAACCATCCCGGCGGTTCCATCCTTGGCGGCAACATAAACATCGGCATCGGCATTTGCATTTGCATTTGCATATTCATCGGTGGTCCTCCTGGATACCCGAAACCTCTAAATGTTTCGCCTCCTACTGGACAAGTATCTGCGGTGGCAACGGCGGGTGCAGAGGATGATGGTTCGTCTCGACTCTCTTCCTTGGTGGCGTAACGCTTAAGCAAGGCACGAAATTGGGTCTTAGCCTTAGCTGGATCTTTCTCGTAGGCGTAAAGTTGTGGACTTTGCCCGATTTTTTCGATGGCTTTGATAAGCACCGGAAGCTCTGCAGTGCCGGCGACCAAGATCAAACCTTTGGCTGGATCTATGGTTATGGCGTAAACTCCTTCTACTTTTCGTAGAAGCTTCTTGATCCGACCAGGAAAATCTTCACAACACTGGAGATTCATTTTCAATATGCAAATCGGAAAATCCAAATCCTCCATCATTGCTCTTGATATGTAGAAGCAAACGATAGTCTTTGTCACGAAGGCAAAGCGAAAAGAATCCTAATCGTAAAAGTTAACAATAACCAAAAAAAACAAACAAACAAAACAGTTAATGTTAATACAAAGATTTGCGTTTGTATATGAAGATTTAAAGCAAATGGTCTGGATTTAGTCAAAGTTGTGTCATGTGTGATATTGAAATTAATTTATAGTTTCCATTAGAAAGTCGATGACTGATTCCATTTGATCGATTATGGAAGTAAACATATTTTCCTCATTTTCTGAATTTTATAGATACCATATATATAGAAGTAGATAATTTACTTGTATATTATGAGAAGAATCACAAAGATCGTAATCAATAATCAATAGTAATTGCCAGAATATTTGAATGAGAGAATAAGGAAGAATTAACATTAAATAAATAAAAACACCTTGTATTGTTTGTATATATATAGTCATCGTTGTGTTCCAATCAAAATTCTTTATGCAACACATAGAAAAAAATGAAGACATATTTGGTAGCGTTTCTTCTTGTGCTCGTCATTTTCTCTGCTGGTAAAAAATCCTTTTGGTTCGTCTTATATGTAAAAATGTCACTTTTACATGTATATATATATATATATTAATATATGTTTATGTTCTTTATATATAAAATATGTAAATTTTGATGCATGATGGGACTAACAAATTGGAATAAATTTATAAAAATGTGCAGAGATGGAAATAGGGAAAGGATTCCAAGTACCAATAGTACCACCACCAACAGGAAAATGGTGTGGATACTCAGTGGCGATGAAACCATGCGATAACGAAGCTTGTAATAGGTTTTGTCTCAAGGACAATACTCATGGCTGGATCGATGTTGCTGGCATGTGCACTGATATCCCTTCTCTCAAGGATTGTTACTGTGTCCATCAGTGTCCCTAATTTCTTGCTTTTTTTGTTGGTTCAACGATTGTTTCAAACTTTCAATCATGTCGGTTTTTTACACGTTAATTGTATGCCCCATATTTGAGCTCAAATTTCTATTATTGGGCTTACTAGGCCCAATATTTCCGACACAATCCGATAAAGGAAAGCTTGCAGAAGATGATGATTAGAGATTATCGCCTTGACAATGTATACGTTAGATTTTGTCATTAAATATTTACTGGATTTGCCTGTGTCAAATTGGGAATAAGTCATAATACGAAATAAAAATGGTCAAATGCAAATCTCTTTTTTTTTTTGGGTGGTAACTCAAATATACCTTTTATTGTTTGTGGTCAGTAGTAGAGAGACCATACACTGAATCATGTGTATATATAATCATCGGTATGTTCCAATCATACATTTTTATAAGTAGAGTAAATCATTTACAGAAAAGAAAAAACACATACAAAAAAAAATGAAGAGATATTTGGTAGCGTTTCTTCTTGTGCTCGTCATCTTCTCTGCTGGTAAACAATCTTTCTTTCGTTCTATATGTAAAAAAATACACTTTTATATGCATTAATATATGTTTATTTTGCTTAGTAAATTGGATTAAAGTTATAAAATTGTGTTATAAAAATTGTAGAGATGGGAATAGGGAATGGATACAAAGTACGGCCACCAACAGGAAAATGGTGTGGATATTCAGTGCAGATGAAACCATGCAATAACGATGTTTGTAATAAATATTGTATTAAGGACAATATAGTCCATAAGCATGGCTGGAAAGATGTTGCTGGCATGTGCTCATATATCCCCGTATTGAAGGATTGTTACTGTATCCATCAGTGTCCCTAAAAATTTCTTTCAAAGATTACCTTTGTTGAGTTGTTTCAATCACCACCTAGACCTAGCATGTAGTTTTTTTTTAACAAAGGTGTGTGTATGCCCTATATTTGGGCTCAAATATCTACTGGGCTTACTAGGCCCAATATTTCCAACCTAATATATCCAACATCCGATAAAGCAAACTGTTTTCCATAAATCAAACCGAACAAACAAATTTTATTTGTTTTCATTTTCTACATCCTCAATCACATTCTTGTTTTATGCATTGTAAACCAACATACATCTAAACCGAGAGCGAATCGATTGTGCACCGTAATTTACAGTTTCTTCCCATATGTATAGCATTTTTGTACTTGTGAATTTAGCTATGGAGTATAAGAATTTTTAACTACCGAAACACAGATTTTTTTTATTTTTTTCTTTAAGAGTTTTAAGTGACCTTAACTTTCTTAGAGTTAAGGTAATCAACTAATGTTGGTCTTTCCTATAATCTTACGAAATTTGACAATCCTTCTTTTGGCATGACTCATGAGATATGGCCTTTGTTAATTAATTTTATAACGTATTTATTTATATTTCTCTGACTTTTATTTGTTCCGAGGTTTTTTTCTTGACCATTGAGTGTATTATTTTCTCAGTTATCATTGATTTACTATATTTTAAAAAAAAGACAATGAAATGGAGAGTTACAGCTGAGTCCAGGCTTCTAGTTCTATATATATTTTTCCAGCTCTCACACTTGAGACTTGACTATTGGATTTGAATTGGTATAACAAACAAATAAATCAAGAAAATATATATCAGTAACCAATAAGCTAAGAAAAATCAATCGTAATTTGTATGGTTTTTAATAATCATTTATATTCTCCTGTAATAAATATCGATTTGTTCTGCTTTATAATTTATATCATTGATTAAATATATACCATTAACTACTAATTATGTCCAAGCATATCTTATCAATAATAATCACCATTATTTAAGTTTGTCAGCTAATCGTTAATATTTAAGTCCCAATTCTTACAATTATAAACCATGATACATATAGACGGATAATTGGAGCCATATGCATAATTAATTTAATATTCGTTAAGTGACAACGAGGCAAATATTGTCAGTATCTTACAAAAACTTGTTTTGTTAAACTACTAATTAATCGAGGTTAGGTTTTGTGAACTTGTGATTGCTTTTGGGATTACCTTACTGATTATTTCCGTACGGGTAACCACGGAATCACCAGCGAAGTAGTCAAACAAGGTCCAATTTACTAATTAAGTAATCTCTATTAGTTTATATATACATAGTGGTAGACTATTAATCTGTATTAGTTATTGGCTTATATTGCTTTTGGTGATTGTTACCTTTTTTCTTAATAACAATTAGTTGGTTTTTGCTAGTGATAGTTACTTTTTGATAAGCATGATTTTACCATGACGTCAATTTTACCTATAAAAAATAATTCCTAGACTTTGTTTCTTGCAAAAATGGTTATAAATATGATGTATGCTAAATATGAAACAAATATAAGAAACTTGAGATCATAATAGGTTGCTAGATCTGTTAACCGACGATAAAATTATTGTTGGTTTTCCTTTCAAGCTCTTTTAGCATTTTTCTTTAAAGTTTATAAATCAAGTTCTAACTATGGTGGGTTTAGATTTTAGTGTTAAATGAAATTGATAACCTGTGTAAAATTAAATAAAGAGAAAAATTAATATCAGTCAAATAAATAAAACTTTATGATAAAGTTTAACGGTGTGAGAGGAAAGGCCAAATAGATAAGATGTGTGGTTGGTCTGATTCATTATCACAACCAAGTCATATTTGCTTTTTTTTTCATTTAAAAGGCTATAGTGATCGTGCATGTCTTTGTATTCACCCACATGCACATGTGTGTTCTTCATCTAAATATTAGATGGCCCCCATCAATCTTTTATTTCATAACATTGTGATTTGTCAAATATTTATACTATGATTCTTCTTCTTTGCTTGCAGTGTAAGATGTGTATAGCTGGCTCGCTTCCTGCCGATTTAAGAAAGGGTTAATTAGCGTAATGGTGGAAGGGCTAATATCGATCGAGAAACAAAATCCATTTTATTTATATCTGACTATAACTTTTTACTGGTGATATATTTCCAAAAAAAAAAAATTACTGGTGATAAAATTTTAATTAACTATTTTAATAACTGTCCATTTATACTTTAGATATTTCTAGATTCAAAATTATAAAAAATTATACCGTTTATTTCTAGTTATAAAATAATTCATATTTATTTTAGAAAATAATTATTTATTTTTGCAGTTAGAGTTGTTCAGTCGTGCACATGATTTATGTTCACTGTACGATATATATGATTTATAAATATGAATCGTCGTGTAAAATGAAATGATGTATGGTCAAGATAACACAAGCAACTTAACACGTGGCCAAACTAGCCTTTGTTACCTCCTTTGGAACATCCAGTCGACATGTTAACGTATGGTCTTGGCTGTCTCCAATCCATTTTTAGATTTTAGTTTTAGTGTTTTTATTTCCAACCTTTCTAATGGTAAACATTAAGTAGTTATTTTTACAAAAAAAAAAAGCATTGGTTAGTTATATTTCATTGTTGTTTGATGGTATAAGTAGACTAGTCGTTATGATGTAGATGCATAGGTTTTAGCTAGCCTTTATCAAAACCTTTCAAAATATATGGGATACCATTCCCTACCATCATTGAACGTAATCATACAACAATTATCATTTCAAAATACTAAAATTATTCATATAGCCATATTCAATTATTCATATACAATTGCAATTCTCACAATGGAATAAACGTTTGGAACTTTTCTACGATACATCCAGTTGCGGCAACCCCAATTTTTCTTTTATTTATTTGGAAAAATTTAGTTTGAATTTAACTTTCCCATGAAATGAAAATTAGTTGAAGCTACTAATGACATAAATTTTTTTTATAATAATTTCTAAAATTATATTAATCATAATTATTAAGCATTCCACTAATTAATCAATGTGTCAGTTAATTTTATGTTATTCCATCGAACAATTTTTCATTGAATAATTATTGCATCCTGTAATTACAGTTATAAGAGATTCACCGCATTTGACTACACTTCAACACTTCGATTCACTCTTATTTGCATCCTGAAGGTTCATAACTCCGTTTATAGGTGAATCAGCTTGAAAATGACCAAATCCTTATCAATGAAACCATTGATTCTTCATATTCACATCAATAGGTGTTGTTAAAGCCTCCATATGTGTCTTTTGCTACAACGGCCCTTATTCTTACAATTTTTTTAAACTTTAGTTAAATAATTTTTAATTAGTTTGTTATTCAGCTAGTTTTAAATTGTTCCAAAAAAGTAAAAACCTTAATTAGTTTGTCAAATTACCCAGTAAATAAAAATTCCCCGCATAATTAATTTTATATATACCGTAAAAAGCACATATTATTTAGAGTTCTATGAGAAGTTGACCAAAAAAAAGAGACTCTATTTGAAGGAAAAAAAATCAAGAAATGATATTTCTTTAAAGTTTTACTCCTTTAGGACCACAGATCCTGAAGAAACGCACACCGTCTTTGTCTTCTCTCACGAGGTGGTTGTATGTATATCTCTGTAATAACCCAACTCAACCCAAAAAAAAAAAAGACTTCCATTGAACTATTGAAGAAAGCTTGGCTTCTCTGTCTTCTAAGCTCAAATCTCCTTATATTTCTCTCTCCATTCGTCTCACTTTTTCTCTCTCTCTGATCAAGACTATTTTAATTATTATAATGTAATAATGAGAGTAAATACAGAAACTGTTGATATCTACATGAGTTTCATGTTCTACTCCTTTTGTCAGGAGAACAAGATGATTATCAAGAACTTGGTGTAAGAAGAAACCCAAACTCACCCATATATATACTTATTATAAAAAGAAAAAAAGAGAGAAGTTTTATTGGTAGATCTATTATATATTTATTTTCCTTTTGGGAAATTTTCTGATTGGGTGAGAGATGAACAATCTGAGTTATCTTGAACCAGATTACTCTGAGTTTGTTGAAGTTGATCCTACTGGAAGATATGGAAGAGTAATGCTTCCTCTCAATTTATCTTCTCTAAATCAAATCTCAATTATTTTGTTTGATTTTTGTTGAGTTTATAGTGTTGTTGTTGTTGTTGCAGTATAATGAAGTTCTGGGTAAAGGAGCTTCAAAGACTGTGTAAGAATTAAATCTCTCATTTCATTTCCTTCTAATGTTTCTCTCAAAATTTCAATCTTTTTGTTGGTTTTTCTGGATCTGGTGATGACTTAACCTTAATCTGTTCTTCTTTCTTCCTAAAGTTTGAAACTCTTTGTTTTCCCAATCAAAACCCATTTGTGATCCATAAAAAGTTCTCAGATTTTTCCTTTCGATTTTTGGTTGTTTTGTTGTTGCGTGTGTTTGATTCATTATTGAATCTAATCGTTTAAAAGGGGAGCCTTTTTTTTCTGCCTATTTGAATCACTTCTAGTTCGGTAGATTAATTTCCCACAACAGAAAGTTTTTCCAACAACAACTTTGCTTTTTTGGATCTCTTTATTGCTTTGACTTAAACCCAATTCAGATTTTGCAAAATTAAAAAAGCTTCTTTGATCAGTAACTTTTTCTTCTTCTTCTCTACTTTGATTTGTAGTTACAGAGCATTTGATGAATATGAAGGAATAGAAGTAGCATGGAACCAAGTGAAGCTCTACGATTTCTTACAGAGCCCTGAGGATCTTGAGAGGCTTTACTGTGAGATTCATCTCCTCAAAACTCTAAAACATAAGAACATCATGAAATTCTACACCTCTTGGGTTGATACCGCCAATCGAAACATCAATTTTGTCACTGAATTGTTCACTTCTGGCACCTTAAGACAGTAAGACTTCTCTTTTCAAACAAACTTGGTCTCACATGGTTAGGTTTTGATTTGATGATAGTGTTAATTTTCTTCCATTTTTGGTAAATTTATAGGTATAGACTTAGGCACAAGAGAGTGAACATAAGAGCGATGAAGCATTGGTGTAGACAAATCTTGAGAGGCTTACATTATCTTCATAGCCATGATCCTCCTGTGATTCACAGAGATCTCAAATGTGACAACATTTTCGTTAATGGGAATCAAGGAGAGGTGAAGATTGGAGATCTTGGCCTCGCTGCCATTTTAAGAAAGTCCCACGCTGCTCACTGTGTTGGTATATGCAAAATCCAAATAAAATCCTTTCTGCTTTTCTAGCTGAGTTTCTTTGCTTCTAATAGTGGAAAGCTTTAATCTTTTGTTAGGTACTCCTGAGTTTATGGCACCTGAAGTTTACGAAGAAGCGTATAACGAATTGGTTGATATATACTCGTTTGGTATGTGCATTTTGGAAATGGTTACGTTTGATTATCCATACAGTGAGTGTACTCACCCTGCTCAGATTTACAAGAAAGTTATGTCGGTGAGACTCTAAAAAGCTTCCTCTTTCTGTTTCAAAAGACCATGATTTTTGAGCTAAAAAGTTCGGTTTCAGGGCAAGAAACCAGATGCATTGTACAAGGTGAAAGATCCCGAGGTTAAATGTTTCATTGAGAAATGCTTGGCTACTGTATCGCTTAGAGTCTCGGCTCGTGAGTTACTAGATGACCCTTTTCTTCGAATAGACGATGGTGAATTTGATTTGAGATCACTTGATATGGATGATTCGGTCGGGCCACTTGTTAGGCAGCCGCATCATCTTGCTGACTACTATAATTACCCGTCGAATAGTAGCTCTTTGAATCGTCAGTACTCAAATGGTTATAATAGCCATCATGAGTATCCGAACGTATGGGCGTATAATCCAGGTGAGACAGAGGAGACTCATGGAATTGAGCTCTTTGAATGTCGAAACGATGATGGTCAAGAAGAGGAAAAGAGATCTAGTAATGTTGATATTAGCATCAAAGGGAAGAGAAGAGATGATGGTGGCTTGTTCTTGCGTCTTAGGATCACTGACAAAGAAGGTAATTACAAGAGATATTATGATCAGTTTCTTGGTGCGAGTTCTTCCTTTTAGACTCAAACTTTCTTTCATTTTTGTTGCAGGACGTGTCAGAAACATTTACTTCCCATTTGACATTGAGACGGACACGGCATTGAGTGTTGCAACAGAGATGGTAGCGGAACTTGATATGGACGATCACGGAGTTACGAAAATCGCAAACATGATTGATGGTGCGATATCTTCTCTTGTGCCTAGTTGGAGACCGGGCCCTGAATTCGAAGAATGTCTTGCTGCTGCAGCTGCGGCTGCAAATGCGAACAACATTTGCAGCAACTGTGTATCGAACCGTACCTCAATGGGCTCGGTGATGGATTTCTTGAGAACCAATCCTGGAGCTAATGTGATACAATGTTGTAGAAACGGGTGTGGTGAGACTCATGGCCGGTTTGAGGAGATAACGATAAGAGAAACTGAGGTTCGTCTTAGAGAGATTTGGAAGCTGCAACAACAGCAGGAAAGCCGTGAGCTAAGCTCAATAGACTCAGGGCAAAACCATTCTGAAGAAGAAGAGGAGGAAGAGGTATACGAGAAACATGAAAGTCCGTTTTCTTTCGAGGCAGGTAACGCGATAAACCATATATCGAGTTCGGGATCGTTCTCGTTTATACCCTCTATGTACTGTGATGAGCAGCTACCCGAGAAAACCGAAACTCAAGTCCAACAAGAGTTAAGATGGCGTAAAGCCAAATGCCAAATTGAGCTTAGAGATATTCATGATGAGCAGTTAAAAACCCGGTGGCCGGAATCCAGAGAAGACGGGTTCTTGGGTTCGGTTTCGGGCTTGGGAAGAGAAGAAGGAGATAAAGTGAAAGAGAAGAAGATGTTTGGAGAAAGTTTGGTACCAAAATGTATTAAAAGGACAACTTCACTTCCTGTTGATGCCATTGATTCTTGATTGCTTTGTATGTATACATATTTATTTACCATTATAAGACTTTTACAGTGTAACACACACAAAAGCATATTTACGAAATCCACTTCAATTCTTTTGGGGTTATTTGTACAACAATACCCAAGAATCTAGCATGTGAAAACTTCATGATGCAGTAAGATTTTAAAAACTCGTTTATTAATATTTCATAGCGAGACTACGGTGGATTTTCGTTTCAATCAAATTCTTTTCAAAAACTTTTCAGTATTAACATAAGTATATGTTATCAAGTGGCTAAATTATAAACGCTGTTAAGTTTTGTTGTTATGCTGTAGCTGGGAATACATCTGTTTTTCTCCTAGGTGCCATTAAATGCTTGTGGGAGAAAATGCAATAAGATTGGAGATGAATTGATGACAAAATTAATGGACACAAATTATTGAGCAAATTAGTTTCGGAATATAACTCCGGACATTTAAAAATACTATGTGGGTTTGCTTTTAATTTTATCCAAGGAAGACACAAATTACATTAATAAATTAGAAGTTTAGAACCAACCAAATAAAAATACATTCGTGTCTACAATTTTCTTAAGAAAAATTTGGATAATGTAAAGTGAAACGGAGGGAGAAAAAATAGAAAGGAAAAAGAGGACAAAAGAGTCAATTATAAGTGTAACCCCATAAGCGCACAGCGCCATGTTCCACTGCCGACCGATCTACTAGAAATTTGGGTTCATCCACATGCCTTTGTATTTATTTCATCAATTTTTTTTAACATATATACGTACATATAACATGGTTTTTTTTTCATATAACATGGTTGGTTTGTCGTTACTATATGATTATTGTACAAATGGTTGGACATTTCAATATGACTTTTTTTTTTTTTGGTCAATATCTACACTAGAAAACGATTCTTCTAATTAAGTTCTTCGCCTAGTTTTTAAACTTTAAATAGTGACAGAAAATGTAATCTCAAGCTTTAAGACAAAAATATTATTGTCAATCCATTTTATATCTAGATATTTCGTATATGCAAATCACATACAAAAAAAAAGAGAGGAAAATAAAAGTATCTCACGGATCAATATATATTTACAATCACGTGTGACTTTGTATATAATATCAAAATATTTGTGTAATTAGGTGGTTTCAGGATTCTTATGAGTTATGGGTTCCCCATATATACTTTATGGATTCTTATAAAGTTTTAAAACATGTTTAGTTAAAGCTGATAATAAAGTAATTATATGAACAAGTATATATATTTTAAGTTTTAATTGTTATAAAAGAAAGCAAGTGAATATGCATTAGTTTGTGCCCTTTTTTTTTCTATGAATTTGCATTAATTTAAGAAATTACGGATTAAGAAAATTCAATGGAACTAGGCGAAGATATGAATAGTGGTAGGGACAATGAAGAATTAAATTAGGTTGAACCAATAAAGAAGAAAATAATAATTGATCTAATAATATAAAAGAGTCCTACAAAGCAAATCTTAAATGGTCGTTTAATTTATTGATGACATGTGGTATTGAATGTACAGATCAACGTACTCTTTCGTACCCAACTCCGCTTCAATGCCAACCATTCTTCTTCTATTCTCCTCCTTTTATTTTCTTGTCGGTCCTTAATCTTTTTCCTGATCAACATTTTCTTATTAGTTTATACATTTCAATATTTGATAATACTCATAAATTTAAGAGATCCATTATTGTATAGAATGCAAGAGGGTCATCACCACCACCAGCAACTAATAATTAAGCATATATATATTTATTTGTCCTCATATGTACTATTTTGTTACGTCAATCTTAACTTGATATTCGAATGGTCGAAATCGTGTACACCCTTCAAATAATCTTTTGCAGTGGAGGCCAACTCTTCTGTGGGTGTGGCAATTAAGATCACCAATATAATTTGTTAGTTTTTTTAACTTTAAATAATTACTCTTCTTTCCCATAAGTTTTAAATCTTTCTTTAATTGCATAAGTCCAGCACACAATTTCTCATTATTAAACAATAATACTGTTGGCAAGACAAAAATAATAATTACGTTGTAGTTTTAAAAGAACAAAGCAAAAATTATTAATTATCTTTCTTTTTCCTAAAATTTTGCAGGTTTACACTTAATATTAAGTGTCAAGTTGAGTTAGTTCTAATCAATAGATCACCCAACTAAACATAAATTAAACTGTCGTACGAGTTTGTTTATCTCAATTCATTTACTTTATAAGTTGTTCAATAATTCTAAATCTAAGCGCTAAATTAGTAACGTTGAATGAATTCCAGTTTTGTACAATGTAAAATTAAAACAAATATTTTATTTGCTAGTGTAAAATAATTTTCTATCAGGCTGAAAAAAGAAGTGTAAAACTAATTCAGGCTATAAATATTGAGACCCATTGGGCTCCTTTTATTGTCCATGTAAGCCCAAATAAAAAGTAGGTCCATAAAAAAAAAAAGAAAGAGGATACAAAAGAAACCCTAAGGACCTTTCCAGCATATAAAAGCCTACAGCTTAATCTGCGCGTCTCTTTCTTTCACCCGAGCGGACGAACACTCAAGCTTGCAGAGATCTTCACTGAGATATCGCAACAATGGCGGAAAAGGCAGTCACTATCAGAACCAGAAAGTTCATGACCAACAGACTTCTCGCCAGGAAGCAGTTCGTGAGTGTTCCATCGATTAAGTCTTACCTATCTCTATATGCATATCATTGTTGTTCTCCTGGGTTTGATTTTATTGGGTGGTAGAGATAATTTAATCTGAACGCAATCTAATTCGTTTTTTCTTCAATTTTATTTGGTTTGGAGTTTTAGGTCAGGTTTTCAAATTTTCGTCCCTATGTATAGAGAGAGTATGAAATTCTTCATTTCTACTCCGTAGTTGAAGCCAATATGATAGAAAGTGAATTGCAAGTTTTGAATCTGAGTAACTGGTTTTTAACTGATTTGCAGAAGTTGTTCGTAGCGAGCCTTACAACTCATATAGTTATTGTTGAAGATTTTGAATGAATGGTTAAGATTATGGTGGATTTGTGAATGTAGGTTGTTGATGTTCTTCACCCTGGAAGAGCCAATGTTTCAAAGGTATAAACTTGACTGTCACTGCCTTAGTTACTTCATCTATATCGAGTTCTGATAGCCTGTAGGATGTTCTAATGAGAGAATTTATTTAAAAAAGGCTGAGCTGAAGGAGAAGCTAGGCAGGATGTATGAAGTCAAGGACCCGAATGCAATCTTTGTATTCAAATTCAGAACCCATTTTGGAGGTGGTAAATCTTCCGGCTTTGGCTTGATCTATGACAATGTCGAGAGTGCCAAGAAATTTGAACCTAAATACAGACTTATCAGGGTAAATGCTCTTTCTGCTCTTGTTTCTCTGATATGTTGCTGCCTACAATGACCCGGTCCTATGTTGGACTTTTTTATTGATTACCATCAGTATTCTTGATAAATAGAGCTTGTCTGAAAATTATAAGCAATGTGATATGTTTCATACTTTATTGTATTGCTTGGGTTCTCTGAATTGGTATTCTAAAAATGCTGTCTATGTGATTTTCAGAATGGACTCGACACTAAGATCGAGAAATCAAGGAAGCAAATTAAGGAAAGGAAGAACAGGTCCAAGAAAATCCGTGGTGTTAAGAAGGTGAGTGTAACTACTGGTTACTATAACTGTATACTCGTTATCCGCTTTTTTTTTTTTATTATTGTGTCTGAATGAATCCTTAAGAATCGTTTTTGTTTGATGTCTGCAGACAAAGGCTGGTGATCCCAAGAAGAAGTGAGATCCTTAAGACAGAATCGTTCTATTGTGTGCTCTTGTTCTTTATAATCCACCTTTTATGTTATTTGTCTTCCGTTAGATCGTTTCTCCGACTAGACATTCTCAGATTTTCGTTTACTTTTGTTTTCGTCAATTTTTATTTAAGTTTAGTGAAACATATGATGACCTAAGGTTTTGTTGAATACATCTATTTAAACATATGATCTAATGGTTTTGTTGAATACATCTATTTAGAATCGTTTTAGACGAGAATGGAACCTGTTGCACTGAATTCGTAAAATGTGATGTCAATTGATTTGAATCGGATGTCTATCAAATGCTCTTTTGTCAGCTTGAGAGTTGTGTAATATTAAACTCTTCCACTTTCATGTAGTAAAGAAATGTGTTTGCGGAAACGATAAGTTGGAATCAAATGTAAAAATATCATTTGGTTAAACGGTAGAATGTGAACACTACAAAGTCTCCACAACATAATAGCGTTGAAGGAAACGCTATTTCGTTAGCATGCAATATTTGATTGTTGTTGGTTTGGGACCGAGAGAGACGTCAGGGCTGAACTAACCGGCAAATAAGGAAGCGCGTGTTAGGATTGGGTGACCACTTTGCCTCGTCGTAAACGTTAACTTTAGTAAATACCAAAACTAACCCTGGTTGGGTCGTAGATTCTCATGCCCCTACCACCCAATCACAAGCGTACCAATCCTCGTGAACCCACCCACCCACCTTCTCTCCGTCTCCATCTGGATCTGAGCACTTGGTCTTCATCTTCATCGACTCAGATCTCTTATCTTCCAATTCTTCTCCGGTGACTTGTTTCGGCGGAGATGTCATCGGATCATCATGACGCTGTTTTCTCTATGGACTCACCGGATCTGGAGGAAGGTGTTGTTGGAGATGGAGGAGAATCTGATACCGACGAAGATTTGCGTGAGAACGATGATGTGGTTATGCCGGAAACGAACGAGGTCGAAGATGATGATCCCGAAGAGGAAGATCTGAATTCCCCGTCTACTTCACCACTCACCATGGTTTCTACGGTCTCGACGACTGCGGTTGTTTCCGGTACGCCGACGACGAATTCCTCTACTGGCACCGTGACCGTTGCGCTTCCAGCTGGATCCGCCGTCCCTGTCTCCGTAATTCCCGTTGACTCCGATCCGAAATGGCATCGTATGACGGAGATCGTCCATCAGAGACCGCCGATCGATGATTCTAGACGGCTTTTCCAGAGGCTATGGACGGATGAAGACGAGATCGAGCTTCTTCGTGGTTTCCTCGATTACATGACGACTCATCGAGGAAGCAGCTCGCATCCGCCGGACACGGCGCCGTTTTACGAGCAGATAAAGTCGAAACTTCAGCTTGATTTCAACAAGAACCAGCTGGTAGAGAAACTTCGGAGACTGAAGAAGAAGTACCGGAATGTGATGAGCAAGATCAGCTCTGGTAAAGAGGTATTCTTCAAGAGCCCTCATGATCAAGCTACTTTCGAGATTTCTAGGAAAATCTGGAACCAAACTGGGAAAATCATAGGGTTCGAAGACAACAACGTAATGGATTTTGAAGAAACCAATAACCATAACACTAATGGTAATTACTCAACCTTTAACAGCCCTAGTTCTAATCCTACTCTAGAGATTGACTCTGAAAACGGAGTTGAGAAGAAACTGACTATGAGTAGTAGTAGCGTATCAAGAAAACGATCACGATCGAGAATTGGGAAGATTGAGGAAGACAACAAACCCATCACTCCCTCTGATGGGCAATTACCAAATGCAACTTGCAATGTGAACCTCAACGAAACAGCAGCTTTTGTTGGTATTGGAGGAAATCTCGGGGGTTTGATCGAAGAAACTGTGAAAAGCTGTGTCTCTCCTGTGATCAAGGAGATGATGAATGGGACAACAAGTATGATGATGGCTGCAATGGGAGGGTTTCCAAATGGTGGTGGTGGTGGTGCTCATGGATTTGGCTCGTTAAGTCCCATGTTTACACGGCCACTCAATTTTGGGTTTGGTGTAGAAGGAGGAGGAAACAAGGCGGTGGTGGATGAGCGGTGGAGGAAACAACAGATTCTGGAGCTGGAAGTGTATTCAAGGAGATTAGATTTGGTTCAAGAGCAGATTAGAGCGACACTGAACGAGTTAAAGACAATGCCGAGTGGTGTATGATGAAAGGAAGAAGAATAAGACAAGAAATAAACCAGTTAGGTTAATACTTGATAATCTCTGAGTTAACCTTCTGGTGTGTGGGTGAGTATAGTATGAGATTTGAATCTTTTCAGTTATATATATATATAAATTGCTAAGGTATTATTGTGCTATTTATCTAGGTTTTTCATCATTTTGATTTTTTTTTTCTTCTTTAAATTATTTGTCAATAGGGATGAATCATAGGGGGGTTTGTGTATAACCTTTGTATTAGATTATAGTTTTTTTCGTAGAAATCATTTGTTCAATAACAAACAGACTTCTAGCTATTTTTCTCTCAAAAGAAAAAGTAATAATTTGAAATTGTGTGCTAATAAATGTCTACAAAATCTGTAATAACATTTTTATTGTTAAAGTGTATTATATTTTGACACTTTATTGATGGATTAAATACTTTTAAAAAAGCTATCTACTGTTGAAAAATAAATCCATGGAAACGCATGATCTGAAAAAATTCATGAGTCAAGACGCAGAAACTCACGTGAAGAGAGACACAAATGTTAGTTGTTACTAGTACTTTGTTAGGTAGGTTTGTTATGAATCAAAAAAGTAATTTTGGAGATGGCGTAATTATATAAAATGTAAATGAGTGGGGATATGTGTGGTGTGTATATAATATTTACGCAATCATTGCTCTATATTTTATACAGTATTGTCGTCGTTGACAGAACAACTCTCTCTCTTTCTGGACAGTCTTTCTTCTTCTTCAATTGGATCTCGAACTTGGTAAGCTCTTCAAGCTCTTCAACTTTTGAACTGTTCTTCTGTTCTCTCTCCTAAATTTGGAAACTTCAAACTTCACTTCAGGTTCGATTTCAGCTCAAGAACACGAATGTTTTGCATCATTCACTGAGAAACTCACTTGTTTTCATCATTATTTCACTGTTAAATCTTGAATTTAGTTTGATACTCACGTTTTCTGCTGTTCAACTTTGTTTGTTCTCAAATTTAGTTACAAGTTTGAACCAAAAAATTCATTGTATTGGTTTCACTCTACGAATTCGGATCTCACGCAGTTTCAAAGCATTCTACGATTGATGAATACTTTAAAGATGACAATGTCTTGCTTGTAAATTGTAATAGAGTGTTTTCAGTACAACTGTGGACAGTTGAGCTCCTGCAGATTGTGTCTTAAGTCTTTTGATTTTCTTTTGTGATCTTCAGTACCCAAATTAGCATGGAGGAGAACCGCTGTTTGATCAAGGATGATGCGACTCAAGTAAGTCAGAATCTTTCAACTTTGTATGAATCAATTGGTTCATTGGAACAAAGAAAATTTAGTTTCTTTCCTCAAGTTGTGTAATTAGTAGTTCTATGGTGTATGTTTTTCATTATGTGACAGTTGATAGGTAACACCCCAATGGTATTTCTGAACAACATTGTGGATGGTTGCGTTGCCCGTATTGCAGCTAAGCTTGAGATGATGGAGCCTTGCTCTAGTGTCAAGGAACGGTATATATATAATAACTTGAACAAAAACCCTCTCTCTATATCTCTTGTTTGTTCCAAGAAATATCTAAGAATGATCTTCCACTTGCTAGAATTGCTTATGGTATGATTAAAGATGCAGAAGACAAGGGACTGATTACGCCCGGGAAGGTAGAGTGATATAAATCATACATATGTTTTCCTTTTTCGCCACGAAAATCAAACCGAAACTTTAAATCCTGGTGGTTTTTACTCAGAGCACATTGATTGAGGCTACATCTGGTAACACTGGGATTGGTTTAGCATTCGTGGGGGCAGCTAAAGGTTACAAAGTGGTGCTGACAATGCCTGAAACAATGAGCCTTGAAAGAAAAATCGTTCTTTTAGCATTAGGTGCAGAGGTTCACCTCACAGATGTGAGTAAAGGCGTTCAAGGAATAATCGACAAAGCTGAAGAGATATGTAGCAAAACTCCAGATGGTATCATGTTAGAACAATTCAAAAATCCTGCAAACCCGCAAGTAATGGACCCTTCTTTCACATAATATTGCTCTTTGTCCCTCTCTTTCTATCTTCTGTTATGAATCTAAAATTGGTTCTTCTGCAGACTCATTATGAAACCACAGGTCCAGAAATATGGAGAGACTCTGCAGGGAAAGTAGATATATTGGTCGCCGGTGTTGGGACTGGTGGAACACTTTCTGGATCAGGAAAATTCCTCAAGGAGAAGAATAAAGACTTTAAGGTACACACAAACTTATATTTAAGTCAAGTCATATCATGAGAAACATTGGTTGTATACTTTGGATTTTTGAGAACTTGTTTTACTCAACAGGTTTACGGGGTGGAACCTACAGAAAGTGCGGTGATCAGTGGAGGCAAACCGGGTGAGTTTGTTTCTCTCTTACATTTTTGCTTTTTAAAATCTTGTTCTCGAGTCTAGCATAAACACCTAAGTTAGCATAAATCTAGGTCCACATTTGATTGCTGCTAAAATCTCTTACATTAGTTGAGTTTCTTGCTGCTAAAATCTCTTTCTTGGTCACTTACCATAAATCTAGGTCCACATTTGATTCAAGGGATTGGTGCTGGACTCATCCCTGAGAATTTGGATTTCAGCGTTCTTGATGAAGTCATTCAAGTAATGTAGCTGAGGTTTTTACCGGTTTTGTCTTAGTGAATGCGATGAGATGTCAGAGAAATCAAACTGAGATCTTTGTAAATGTCCAACTCGTCTTTTTCCAGGTGACAAGCGTGGAAGCAATGGAAACAGCCAAACTTCTTGCCCGGAAAGAAGGATTACTGGTACAATCATCGGTTTGACAATTTTGATTCGGTGTAAGCCATAAAATCAACATTTCTGATAAAATGTTAATTATTGTCTGGCAGGTGGGAATATCTTCTGGAGCTGCTGCAGCCGCTGCGATAAAAGTAGCCAAGCGGCCAGAAAACGCCGGGAAACTCATTGTTGTAAGTAGAGTAAACCAGAATCATAACTTGCAACTCTAATAGTCTGTCTAATAAAAAGAGTCTAAAAGCTTTTTTTTTTTTTTTTTTGCCATAACTGACTTTAACCAAGATCAGATCGGATTTTAAAGAATTTATAACGGTTACTGTCCGGTTTTACAGGTGATTTTCCCCAGTGGCGGGGAACGTTACTTATCGACTTCATTGTTTGAGTCGGTCAGACGTGAAGCTGAGAACTTGCCAATTGAGCAATAACGACTCCTGACTCGGTTCTGTGTGCTAAAAATACAAATTTCCAAGTGATCTCATTGTTATAGAATAAAATCCCTAATTATTTCATTAATAAAAATGGCACTATTTTATTTTTATAGAATAAATTGGCACTATTTTATTTTTGATGATAATGTCAAACTTCGTCTAATAATAGTTACATATAATATTTTATTTGTATGCTAATAATTATTTTGTGTGATAATTAAATTCGATAGTGATCAATGAGACAATGACCATGGTAAGAAGAAAAACGGTTCTTGCTCAATCAAACTTAGTTTTTTACTTTTCAAGTTCAAAGACATAATTATAATGTATTAAATGACCTCATATGTCTACTGAGTACTGATTATAGCATCTGCAGCATCTCACTCCATATTACTATACTAGATAATTTTGTTTAAGGATAGACTGATAGTGAAAGAAGATCAGAGGACAAGAGACTATAAACAAACATATCGTAGATTTCGCCTTTGAGATAAGTGTACTTCCTGAGCAAACCCTCTTTCTGAAACCCAGTCTTCTCAACAACTCTTTGAGAGGCTTTGTTTTGAGTTTGAACAAAAGCTTGAAGCCTCAAAACATGAGGCAAGTCATTGAACACTTGTGATACTGCAACTGACACTGCCCTTGTCGCTATTCCCTTTCCCCAATACTCATGAGATAATCCATACCCAATATGCGCTTTGAATCTTGATATAAAAATATATTTACAAAACTCATTTCATTTGGACTAACAAATGATGTTAAAAAGAAATCGAGATTAAGAGAACAATAATCCAACGTTTACAAATCATTGTACCTATCATCGCCGGTTTCAGGAAAGATTGAGATGAATCCGATCGAACGGTTATCGAAGCAAATAGATCTCCGCCATGGATGTGGCATATATACGTCTCGAATAAAGGCTAAAGCTTCTTCTTCCGATGTAAAAGCCGGCCAACGGAGATTTCCGGTTACTCGGTCATCTCCAGCCCATTTCAAGAAATCGCGAGCGTCCGTTAGATCGAACGGCCGGAGAGTGACTCTTGAGAGATCAATCTCCATGTTAAGTCTTTGGTTGGTGGAAACTTTGACCTTGAAAACTATTATATACTTCGGCGATTATCATTTTCTTTTGTCCATTAGTTAATGATGTCGCATTTTACATGCAATTCTTAATTATCGTAGTAAATAGTAATAATAATTTTAAATGATTCAAAAGAATTACAAGATTTTATAGAAATTGTTATCAATATAATTGACGTAGACTCTATTAGAAGTCATATTTTTTGGTTCACTACTAATCTATCATCGTCTATTTAAACCGAAGAACAAGAAAAAAAGACATTCAGGAATAATTTTTGTTTCTTCCTTAAAATAATTTTTTTCTTTAATCTTAAGATTAACGGTTTACAAGACAGTTGATCATTAATAAGATAGTATGAAACATTAGCAATCATATACGCAAAAACATTGCTTGGGAACGAAAGGAGCAATGTACAAATCACAAAGTGCATCTCCATTGTGCAAAGTCTTGCACTTTTCTCTGCATTTGTCTTCTCCTTCACAACTCACAAGTCCACGCATCATTACACTTCTTTGCTTCTCCTATGTTTTATATTAGTTAAAAAAAGTATATCAAGAACTATTTGAGATTTTTTGTTTTGTTTCTCTAACCAAGAACAAACAAAGATTTTTCATCCCATGTTGGCAAATAAAATTATCAAATTAATATACCAAACAATTTAAACAAACAAAAATAACAATTTACCTGAAGAAGAAATGAGGAAAACAACAATCCGTACAAGATAATAGAAGAGTTTTTCATTTTTTTTTGGTTTGGGAAAATATGAAGAAGTCTTCTATATTTTTATAAGGAAATATTTAATTGCGGTCAACAAAACATACATATTCTGACTTTAATGGCTTACCTATTTGAGTATTTTTTGTATCTACAAAAATATACATATTTCTGGTTTACTCATGTTTTAGACAAGAAAGTATAAAATCTATTCTAATTCAAGTGCAATTAAATCAAATGGATATTGAATAACACTTGTTTTTAATATATTTCAGGATACCCAAACAAATACTTAGGTGGAGTATTCAATAGTCAATACTATATTAAAATGGAATTGATTGTATTTTAAATACATATATGAAATGTAATCCAAGAAAATTGGATTTTAATTTTTTTTTTGAATATATAATTGAAACACATGATTTCATTGTGTATTTAAAATACATCGATCTATATTAAATTATAAAATCCAATAACATCTCCTAAATAGTAAATAGAATCATTTTCTTGAAAAATCGTATCTTACAAAAAAAAAAAACGATTGTAGAAATTTCATATTGATGAGATTTAGATGTTTTTAGTTGTACTATATCATTTTCTCAGAATTTTAACTTTTTTCTTTCTTTCTCCGAAAGCTAAACTAAAAAATTCAACTAAGAAAAATAGGGAAATTGCCGATGATGCCACAAACAAAGACATTGAGGATAAATTTATTATTTTATCATAACATTTAAGGATTAAGGAACAATTGATATTAGTAACACAAGTAACATTGTTTTGTATAGAGAGAGATTAATTAACAATCAGATGCGCAAACACATTGCCTAGGAACTGAAGGAGGAGTGGCCAAATCATAGTCCATCTCCATTGTGCAAAGTCTTGCACTTTTCTCTGCAATTTTCTTCTCCTTCACAAACCCACCCATCATAACTCTTCTTCTCTGCTTCTTGTCCTATGCTTTCTATTAATCAAAACAAAACATTAACAAAATTATTTGAGTTTTTTCTCTCTCTCTCTTGTTTTCTCTAGTTTTTAAGTTTTAACCAATAACAAAGAAAGATTTGTCATCCCATATTGGCTAATAAAATCCTCAAATTGATATACCGAACAATTTAAACGAAAAACTAACAATTTACCTGTAGAAGAAATGAGGAAAACAATAATTAGTACGAAGATAATAGAAAAATTCTCCATTTTTTTTTGGGTTTGGGAAGATTGAAAATAATATTTTTCCTGATTTCTGGTTTGCAATTTTTAGGATTCTATCATTTTTATAGGGAAGTATTTAATTCTGGTCAACGAAAATATACATACTCTTATGGTAATGACTTACATATCTGAATATAAATTTGTAGTCACTTAATTATATCAATTTCTTGAATAGTTTTATCTAAAAAATAAAAACAATCTATAGAAATTTCTTAATCATGAGATTTAGAATTTTTGTTTGTGCTTTATAACTTCAGAATTTTAACCTTTCTTTTTTTTCCTCCGAAAGCTAAATTAGTGAAAACAATTTGGGAAAAATATTAGATTACTAGCTCCGATATTGAAAACGCTGCGTTTTAGCTTCAGGGTTTTGGATTCCGACACGGTGGAGAACAACGGGTTCCATTCCATCTTCTTCTTCTTCTTCTACACCTGAGAAAACCCCTAAAACCCTAATTCTTCTGAAATTAGTTTCCAAAGGCGTAAAATGTGGTCTTCGAGAACCCTAAAGTATATTTTCAGGCTAAGACCTGAACCAATTTCTTCTTCATCGTCTTCTGCAAATTCGCTCTCTCGCTTCACCGGTGGTTCTCTGATTCCGTCGCAGCACCGATCAATTACATATACGGCGCCGCTTAATGGATGGATGGATACGATCAAAGGTGTATTTACCGGAAATAAGGATACTCCTTTGGAAGAATCAAATCTACCCGTTGAAGCTTTCACTCTTCTCCGTAAGTCTTTACATTTTGAAGTGTGAGTTATCTGAGAAATGAGAATGTAATGGTGGATAGATTGATATACTGATCAAAGCTTTTATCTTTGGATGGGAATTGATTTTAGGATTTGCTGATGAATTGAAGAATGCGAGAAGGTTAGGGAAATTTAAACAGTACATTGTTGGTCGAAGTAGCGAGGCCACATTTGCAGATGCATTTGAGAAACAAGAAGCTGTTATTAGGTATCTTGGAGCTCTTGATGCTACAGGAGAGGTTGGTTTCTTCCTTAGCAGACTAGAGTCTAGCTATGTATCTATCTTTTCCATCATATACACGTGAATTTGCAAAATCAGTGAAAACGAGAAAAGTCTTTATTTTTGGTATGTTAGTCAATCTCTTGACTATGGCACTAGGTTTCTTGATGTGTAGAATCTCCAAGAGAGTCAAAAGCAAGGTGCTGCTAAACATTGTAAATGCACTATAACGGACGTGGAGAACACCTTGGCCAAGTTTACTTGGGCCAGGCAAGCTCACAAGAAGATGACAGAGTTAAAAGAAGGAGGCAAACCGTTACCAAAGAATATGGGAGAGGTATGATATTCTTCTGACTTTGTAATACTCATATGCTTCTTAACTCCATAAGCACCCTTGTCTGGGGATATTTGCATGAATGTTTTCTCAGGCTTCTCACTTTTTAAGACTTAAAAGAGTATTTAGAGCTTATGAGATTGTTACTGAAAAACTTGATTCTTCAAGTGTCTGTTATAAGTTTAAGTTTCTACACTTAACTGAACCTTGGCTCATGAACAAGCCACTGTTTATTCTGAGTAGAACTGTTTCATCACCTGGTGATTTTTCATTATTGGTCTGATATGATTTTCAATGGTTAGAAACTGGACTCATCTTTCACTTTGTTGGCATTGTTAACATTTCCGAATACATTTAGACAGATGTTGCCTTTTGGTTTACTGTTTCATTTGAGATGAATCAAGTAAGTCGAGTATGATGACACTAAATTGTGATATTGGTCTATTGAAGCTGCAAAAAATGATGGGGACAACACCGATGGATCTGGCGAGATCAAACTTAGCCAAAAGTGGGCAGATAAGCCGCAATGCACCATGTCCCTGTGGTTCCAAAAAGAGATATAAGAGGTAAACAACTTTAAAGAGCTTTTCTTTAATATGACCCAATAGACAAAACTGATAATCAAAATCTGCACCTAAATGTCATTCATCATCTTGGTTTTCCTTTTATCCTTGCATTGATTTATTTTTACTTCTCGTCTTCTTCCTTGAAGATGTTGCGGAAAGGATTGAAGAGAAAACATCCAGAGATCGAGTTTGATCAATTGTTGTTGGAGTATTTTTTTTTGTTAAGCTGCAAATCTGTGAGCTTTCTTTCTTGGCTTCATTTGCTTTTTATGTTCCTTCAGCTTCTACTGTTCATTGGATTGGCTTTTAGACCATCCACAGAGAGAGAACAATATGAATTTTGGGTGAGACGTTTGAGTAGAGGATAGGGGAATTGGTTGCTTTGTAAGATTGATTATTCAATAATTCGTTCTTCTGAACCAAAATAAAAGTTAACCTAAGTGAGAAGTAACATTTTATTTTCTAAACTCTTAGTCTCAACTCATTGATCAGTGATCGTATTTGGCACATAATCACTTAGTCAAAGAATTGGCCTACTAAAACTGGAATTTTCTTATGGTCAATTTTATTTCAAACCAAACAAAAAGCTGATCTAAAAATCAAATTCAAAGTTAATTACAGCTAATTTATGTACCACGGCTGTTATATCTGTCATAAGACAAAAAGTGAAAAACAAGCTTACGTCATTCTGAATATCACAAAATCCAACGGCTGAGATCTCTCAATGAATCTAATGGTCATAAATCAAAAGCATATTTTGTGTGTTTGAGGCATGAAATAAGTAAGAATGGTCCGTCTTTATTTCTCCCTCCCATTTCAAGTAAAGAAGTGTATCTTTCTCTCTTCTTTGCCTAATTTACAAAAACCAAAACAGAAGCTTTAGCTAAAGTTTCGATTTTTTTTTTGTTTTTACATACCCTCAAACATTTTTGAGCTAACGTGTCTATCGATGGAACCAGATTCGTCACCACCACCACGAGATACGCCGGAGCAGAATCCAGTGCCGTCACCAACTGAAGAACCTGAACGTTTGTTAGTTTCTTCTACGATATTTACTTCCCTCGAACCGATCTGTTGATTTACCTGAAAATTTCCCCCCATTGTTTTTGAAATTTGATCTCCCATTGACTTGATTGATTTGCTCGTTTTTTCGTTTGTTTTTTCGGAAAATCTAGGGTTGAACGTTTCAAAAGCATCGCTATGGATAGGAATTTAGGAGAACGTTTCATAAGTCAGGTTCATGAGAATGCTTTATCGATTATTGAGTTTTCACGTCAATGGGATGAGTATGATAAGGAAATGGAATTAAAGGAGAAATTGATAATGCAACGGTTTGTGAAGCTGGAGAAGAAGGAAGAGCGACTGAGGATGGTTGAAGAGCGAGAGAGGAAGGTTGATTTGATGGAGGCTTCAGTCACTCAACGATTAACTGCATTGGAAGAGAAAGAAAATGAATCTGATCTGATACAATCTCTGGGAGCAGATGTAAAGAGATTGGTTCTTCAGAGGCAAAATGAGCAAGTGGTTAAGAAAAATGAAGAGCTAATGGGCGAGCTTGAGGCGAGGAAAAAGGAGCTTGATTTGCTTTCTAAGTCCATCCATGACAAGTCTTGTGAGTTTGAGATGAAAGTCAAAGACTTTGATCTGAAGCAAACAGCAGAGACTGAGAGAATGAGAAAAGAATCTGAGCTGATTAAAGTATCTCTTAAGCAGCTTGAAGCGAGGGAGAATGAGCATAGCTTGCTTAATGAGACCATCAGTGAGAAATCCACTGAGCTGGAGAAGAAAGAAGAGAACTTTCAACTGAAACAACAAGCAGGAGCCAGAGAGATTGAAGCTAAGACCAAATTTCTTGAGTTGAAGGAAAAGGAACTTGAAGAAAAGGAGAACGAGCTTGAGTTAAAACAGAGAGAATTGGAAGACCAAGCAATACAAGCAGAGACTCAGAAAAGATCTAGGCTTGAATTTGAGTCTTCATTGTTGCCAGAGAATGGTAGAGATGCTGAGTCTCTTATCCTTCCTGGGAAAAAGCATAAACCCATTAGAGAGAATCATAACAGTGATGAAGAGAAGGAATCATATGTGGCTTGTGTGCTACATGGGAATAGAAGTCCTGATCCTGCATCTGTAACTGAATCTGAACATACAAGTGAAGCAAAGATAAGAAGGCTTGATGAAATTATCTGCATAGATGAAGTTTATGAGGATCCTGAGCCATTCAACTGTCCTGATCCAGACTTTCACGACTTTAACAATACTATGAGATCTTTCTCTGTGGGTCAAGTATGGGCTCTATATGATCCTATAGATGACATGCCTCGGTACTATGCTCGGATTGAGAAAATTTTGAAACGTAAGCTAAGTTTGTTGATGACATGGCTGGAAGCAGTACAAACCACAGAAAATGAGGAACCAATTCCCATTGCCTGTGGGGATTTCAAAATTGGAAAATCTGAGATCAAAGGCCACTTGACGTTTTCTCATGAGATGCATCACATCACAGATGGAGAAAGTGTCACTATATACCCGAGAAAAGGTGAGACATGGGCCCTTTTCAGAGATTGGACTAAGACTTGGATCTGTCAGAGGGAGCAACACAAGCCTCCTTACAGATACGACTTTGTGGAAGTGCTGTCTGAATTTGACAGTAATCAAGGCATTGGAGTGGCTTATCTAGGGAAAGTGGAGGGATTCACATCAGTCTATAAGCATGCTGAGCAACATAGATGTGTCAAATTCATGTTACCATCTGATGAAATGCTTAGATTTTCTCATAGAGTTCCATCTTTTAAAATGAGTGGAGATGAGAAAGAAGGAGTCCCAGCTGGTTCTTTTGAGCTAGACCCTGCCGCTGTTCCTCAAGCTTGTCTTAAAGCTGCGAAGGATACAGATGAAGATTACGCCATATTTCTTGGTTTGAGTTGAGCATTGTTCTTTATCTATATAAGTATATATGTGCATAAAAGATGCATGGAACTAGATCCGTAGTCCTTGGAATTGAGTTAAGCATCTCTAAGTTAATTTCTTTACCGCGTAATCGAATCCCTCTTTTTTTCATGACAGTTTTGTTTAATTTTGAAAATATTAGATTCTTAAGCAGCTTGATCCAAACAGCAATTTACATGATCATATCATATCATATGAATGTGAAACTTGTGTATAATGTGCGGTTATGGGAGGTTGATGAACCAAACTTAAGAGCCATTTTTCTTATTACACGTGTCTAGAGTTTTGAGGAACCAGACCTTTTTAATATTTGTTTGTACAGTTCTTTTAAGGAACTATATTTATGTTTTTAACCCTTTATGTTTCCGAAATTTGCAAAAGACCCCTAATTCTGAAACTTGAGAGAGGCAAATTAATTGGGTTTGAGAGAAGGAGAAAACTTTCAACGATCGGAGGACGAAAAATGGCGGTACAGTGGCTTCTGGTGTGTCATGGGATGATGACGTTAACAGTTGTCATCTCCTTCCTCTGCGGTCAATGGCCAATCTTCAAAGGCACACCTTTTCAATGGATTCATCACTTCCTCACTTTCGGCGCCTACGATTACTTCCTGTACTCTCCTTCGAGTTCTTCAATTGATCTGTGCTCAATTCAATTAGGGTTCCTCTGATCATGATCTGTTGTGTGTTGTAGGAGATTTGTGGGAGTAGTGTTTGGTTCCAAGGGTACGGACGTGATTCTGTCTGTGGAGTATTTCTGTTGCGAGCGTCCTAATCCGCTATTGCAAGTGAGTTTGTTCTTCTTCTTCGTCTTGTTTTATTCTATTCAAGAAGCAGAAGAATCTTTATAGGCATAGTGGTCAAATACACAGCCAAATCTGTATATTCTTTTTTTGGTTCTTGGATTTGGTGCTAGAGTTAGTGATTGGACTAATCAGGCATAAGGAGATTCGTTTTTGTGATTGCTACTACATGTTCGTGAATTTGAGGTATAAGAGGAGATATTATCAGAGTAATCTTATAAGAGCTTACTTGTGACTGTGAGTTAACACAATCTTCTTCTACTTCATTTTGTAGGTTATATATATAGCCATTATTGGATCAACGTACTATTTGATTGCAAAGTCTTCCTTCATCTATATACCTGGATACTATATTGGCGATGTTCACAAGTAAGGCCTGCTTCTTCTTTTACTTTTCAAATTTCAAGTTCTCAAGTTGTATATAATCCCACTTGATATCCTGAAAATTCAGTTGTATTTGAATTTTGTAGGTACACGAGCTTTGTGGCTGTTATTATTGGTGTCATACTTTTCTTATTGACAAGTTTTTCTGATCCTGGTACCGTGAATGCTGACAATGTTTCACTCTACGTTTCTGCTTACCCCTATGATGATATCATTTACTCTGAGAAACAATGTTCTACCTGTAAAATCACAAAGTGAGTGCATTTTAACCCCGTGGTTAACTTATTTGCTTTATGTTAAAACTTTAAATAGACTTATTTTCCTCATTCAGGCCTGCTAGATCCAAGCATTGCAGCATCTGCAACCGCTGTGTCGCTCGGTTTGACCATCATTGTGGGTGGATGGTTTGTACTTTGCCCCTGACCTCTGTTCCGTCTTTTATCCTCACAACATTTCATACCAACATATTGTTTGACGTGAACATTTCTCTATTGATTTTAGAATAACTGTATAGGCGAAAGGAATACCAAATATTTCGTGGCTTTCCTCTTTTGGTGAGCTTTCATTCTAAGACTTAACACTCAGATACACCCTAAATCTTGAAATTTAAAAGTGAATCTTGATGTTTCATTTCAATGTTCTTCTTTTAATTTACTTGGAAGATTCCATGATGTGTTGTGACCTCATCATTTATTTTGTTTTATGTTAAATGGTTCTTTAGTGCTATGTAGGCATTGCATTCTTTGCTTGTACGGAACAGTAGCCATCGGGTTTATTCTTGCTGGACGAGTAAAAGAACTCCGTGTTGTACATATTTTAACCGGTACACATCAAACATGCCCTTGTTGTGTTAACGATCATATCTTCCTAAATTGGTTTTAATGTTGTTGTTATCCCTTTTGATTCCTAATCTCGTATTTCTTTCTCTTTTCTGCAGTCTACTACGGTGTAGACAAATCTTTCCGAAGCTTAGCTCCTAAAGTTTTACAGGCGAGTAAACCTAACTAACAAATTCTCAAACTCGCAGTTAGCTTATGTGTGTAAATCTTGTAATATTCAAAATGTCCAATGTCTTTGAAACAGTGGCTAGTTGGTACGTACAACACCCAGATTCTTTTAATGGTGTTTCTCGCCATTGTTTCTCTCCTCCTCGCTGGCTTCTTCGCTTACCACTCAAAACTCTGCTTAACCAACACAACAACTAATGAGGTTTTAACTTTTTTTCCGCTTTCTCGAATCAAATCATATCATATCCGTCTCTCCCGCTAAATAGCATTTTTATGGGTTTGTTTGTTTGTTTGTTTTCTGATAGACATTTAAGTGGAGAGAGTATATAAGCTTGAGCGCTGTTGCTCTCAAGGCGGGAATTCCATGTGAACCGAAGAAGCCACTAGCGAAAAGCAAATGCTTCGGTCTTTGTGGAAGATCTTCTGCCCATGAAGAACCAGAGGGTATAGCAAAAAGGAATTTGTATGATCGAGGAAGTTTTCAGAACATTTCTGAGATTGTTTTCCCTTTATCGTCAAGACCGTCTTCTTCCAGCAAATCAAAACCAAAATCGGAATAGTTATTGTCATTTGTATGTGTAATAACTACTTCATAGCTTTTGGTAGCTTTAGCCACTGGTTTTAGTTATTTTGTAATTTAGACTTTCACATGTTACACACTTACACTTGATTAATCTTATACTTGATTTGAGAATTGAGATGACTTTTTATTCTGATCGTTGAAATTCAAAAGCTAATCATAGTCATGAGAGCTGAAGATATAACTATGACACTGAGCATGGGGAAAATCTATTTTAAAGTATTTTCAAGCTCGAAAAGGTAAAAATTTTAACAGGTTTGAGTGTTAAATATTTTATGAAAGTTTTCAGAAAAGCTACAATTGTCTATAAACGCTGCGTTTACAGATCATTTGCGATGAACTGAACTGCACACTGAACTTATACTTTTGGATTCTTCGCTGCACAGAAATAGAAAAAACAAGAGAAACAGAGTCTGCAAGTAATGTTTTATTCACTCGTAACTCGCAAGCCATCGCCACAAAGACAATAATCTGCTAAATTTTTTCAATCACCACCAAATTTAAGCTACCTTTAGATTCTTCTAGTAATCCGGCATTACCCATATCTACACATAATAGTCTCTGATGAAAGAAATTGGATGCATACTTACGAGTAGGATTGTGGAACTGTGCTCAGTCTAAGACAATGGTGCGCATGGAATTGCTACCGGGTCAAGCTCCCAGAATCCTCCTTCAACTAGCCTTGTTGTCCTCTTCTCATGTCTGACAGCCGGAATCTGATGAGAAAATCTACTCATTTCAGCCTTTGGAATGTCTATAACACCCTCATTTGACCCTTGTTTACTCTGAATCATGTATAGAGAACTAGAGCCTCTAGCAGTCAAAGCCACCGCTTTTAAGACCTCCCCATCACTGTAATCTTCCTTTACTTCTACAATGTCATGCTCTTCTTTGGTGCTATCACAGTTCTTATACAGAGCCCAGATCTCACCTTTCTTTGGGTATACTTTGATTATGTCCTTCCTAATGTCAAAGGGTTTGACCTGATGTGAAAAGCTGTCTTGAGGAAGGATTTTGGGTCTTTCGCTTTTCAACTTGAAATCCCCACAGGACACCGAGCGGGTTGCGGGTTCTGTAGATGGCCGATACAGCTCCATATGGCTTACACGTAACGCGAATTTAGGCTTGGTTTCAATTTTCTTGATCTTCACGTACTCTGAGGGCATTCTCGTTTTATGGCTATAGATAGCCCATATCTGATTAACTTGGAATGTGTCTTCAGATCTCTGGCTCTTGAAGTCAAAGGCATTTCTTCGAGGTGTTTTGCAACTTGGTGAGACAGGAGTTGTCTCAGGGGACTCATAAGTAGAACCATCCAACCGAGTTGGCAAATCATTCTGCTTGGACATAGATGGTATTTCAACTTTGCATCCTTGTTTCTTTGAACTTTCTCCTTCCCGACTCTCTGGTGCTTGGTGAATGCCATTGGGAGAATTTCCGACTCCCAAAGAGTCTGTCACAAGACCCTTATCAGTTTTCTTTGGGGTCTTCATCTTACTGCCCTGTTTAGCACTTTTCTTCTCATCTGTCTGTTGGGTTGGAATTGTATGAAGACGAGGAGATTTTCGCAGTTTGAAAACATCTGTGGCCTCAACATTCTTTCTGGACTTGTTTGGTGCGTTCTTTTCATCAACTGGACAAGAAGAAAAGTCATGGCTTCTGCTGGTTCCACTTTTGACTTCCCCAAGATTACTGCATACACCACTATCATCATCAGATTTTCGACATTTCCTTGGAGACTGTGCGGTGTCTGGAAGCTTGGCCTTCGCTTCAACCTTGGGAGCGTCGGGATAAGGGAAGTCAGCTTTACCTTTCAGGATCTCAGTATCCATCTCCATATCAACCGCGTCAACTTGAAATATATCTTTTGGTAATGCAGCAGGGTCCAGTTTATATAAGTTAGCTGGAACACATTCTTTCTCCTTACCGGTCATTTTTACTGCTGGTACTTTGTGAGAAAACCTAAGCATCTCTCCCGGTCTAAATTGAATCTGCAAAATTCCATTATGTGCCTCCCGGTGAAATAGGGGAACAGAACCTTTAAGTTTTCCCAGATAGGCCACTCCAAGACCGTCAACATCATGAAAATCACTCACAATTTCCACAAAGTCATACTTATATGGTAATTTATGCTTTTCTACACTAGTGTTCCATTCCTCTTTCCAGTCTCTGAAAATAGCCCATATTTCTCCTTTTCTTGGATAGATGAAAACCTTCTTGTAGCGAGAAAAGTGAAGCATCTGACCTGAAAACATTGAGCGGTCGTCAACATCATCTGTTTTCCCATTTTTGAACTTTCCACAAGCAAATGGAATACTTTCATCATTCCCATCCCGTACAGGCTCAAGGTAGGTAATCCGCACCTTGAACTTGGGATTCAGCACTTTCTTTACCCGAGCATATTTCCGAGGCATACCATCTCTAGTATCAGTTATAGACCACACTTTATTGACAGCAAAACTTTCTGTTTTCCATTCAACTTCAAATGCATTGAGCTCTGGATCAGGTATATCAAGCCTATTAGGATTTTCATTAGCTTTGCATCCATTATCAACTTTATCAATCTTACTCGACGAAGCTGCATCTTCTCCATTATCAGCACAGCCTTTACTCTCTTTGCTCTTGGCTGACATGCTATCTTCATTTCCAGAATTCACATATTTCTTAGTTTTACCTTTATAAACATGTGAAGCAGAAGAGATGCCAGAATCAGCCAGTTCAGGTGACTTATTATCCTCAGCCGTTTGCTTTGTATTAGAATCAGACTCAAATTCACCTGATTTTGTCTTTTTATTTGGAGGACTGACAAAATCACCATCGCCTCCCCCCTCTGCATAAGAAACCTGTGGCTTTTTCCTCGACGACTTCCTCTTATTATATTCATTCATACCTGTTTTGGTCCCAGCAACATCAGAGCTATCAACCCCACAACTCTTAGAGGATTCATCAACAGCTTTTCTCCTCTTTTTGGCTGCCTGATATTTATTTGGAGCTGATACATCAGGTATTGACTTTGCTGAACTAGTATCTGGTGCTTTTACTTCAGCCTGCGGCTTCAATACATCAGCTTTAGGTATTTCAGCAGAACTATTCGTACCTGTCTCACCATTCTGGGATTTCCCTATTTCAGTGTCATTCTCTGTACGACCCTCATCTTTCTTGGGGTTCCTGTCACCAGCACCTTTTTTCTGAGTTTCTTGATTCTTCTTCTTGTGTTTCCCTCTGAATGTCCCATTCCTATCCATCTCAGCTACTGAACTTCCTGACTCTGATCCTGTAGAAGCACTCCGCCGAGATGTATTATACATCCATTGATCTTGAAATTCTTTTTTACCAGCGGTTGAACTACTAGGCGCCTCTCCATCACCCTCGATTTTGCATGCGAGGTAAGGTTTCCGGCAAGAGGAACACTGCATAACTCTCGACATATATTCTCTCAAGTATTTATACCTACGGCCACAGTGATTGCAACACGTCCAAAACATGAGATTCTCTGCAGCATTGTTTGCAGCTGCAAAGCGGCGACCCAAGTTTGCATTTAAATTCCTGCTAGCAAGCGCTGAATGGGATCTGTATCTGACATCATACTGAGAACGTTTTATCTGATCAGAAAGCAATCTGTTTGCTTCACCAACCAACTTGAAAGCAGCCTCTGCACCAGCAAACTTGTTTTTGTCAGGATGGAGAAGCAGCGCAAGCTTTCTGTATTGCTTCTTGATTGTGTCAGCATCAGCCAACAAAGGCTGAACCTGAAGAATAGCATACCAATTGTCAAGCCCACAGATTTTCTTATTTGCAGAAGAATGTACATCACATATGGCTATCATCTGTGGTATGTTTTCGAGATCAGGGAAGAGTCTCTGAGCCTTGGTAACAAACTTATGAGCTCCAACAAAATCACCAGCCTTCATCTTTTCCTCTGCTAATTTTTTCGCACTTACAGCATCTTCTTTGTTGCATTCCATTGTAACGATAAACCTGATAAATCAAACCTCCCAGTCAGCTAAATCTCTGTCAGGGAAACAATGACTCATAGTACCTGCATACATAAAATCCAGGGAACTTACATTGTTATAAGCCTATCGATTCATAATCCTAATTCCTCACTCTGAAACTCAGTGTAAGCAAAACTCTACTTAGTGTTTACCAGTTCAGAGACAAGAATTGTGAGATCTTTGAACAACGCACACATCCTTGATCACATAAATAAATCCAATAGGCTTGAATAATCTGGACTGAGAGGAAATAAGCCTGCAAACCAAAAAAACGAAGGAATAACAAGATGAAATTCATAAACCAAATCCCAGTGAAAAGCACTACAATCGAAATCAAACCTAATACTGACATCTTTACATGGAAACGCAATTGATAGAAGAGCTTAATTAGAAGTAAACACTAAGAGAAATGAAATCGTACAGACGATTAGTCTACTCGGAAACACAAAATCAATGGAGAAACGCAGGAAATCAAACTCTTATGATCTTAAACAATACATCTCCAGAGACACTAGATACAGTTATAGCAAATCGAAAGCAAAGATCAAAGGGGAATGCATGTGCAAAGTTCCGATCAAAAAGAGGCGAAGCAACGGGAAGAAAAAAAATACATGCGAAGGGGGATAAACTAAACCCTAGATTAATAGGGAAAGATCTAGAAGCCGTCAACATACCCAGGAAGCTCCAAGTGCACGACGAGAGGAAACGAAGAAATCTAGTTACAAATTTCAGAACCCTAAATTTGAATCTCCAGTCAGGGCAAAAATGATAAACGGAGAGGGAAATGAAATATTAAAAGGAGGGAAAATTATTTTTTTTCTTTTTGTTTTCCGTCTAAATTTGCCCTGTGCTTTTCTGTAGAGTGTTGTAGACTTGAAAATTGAGAAGCTTCACCAATGAAGATAGATGACTATCTAGGAAAATGAATCGTCGCCGTTCAATTTCATGATCATTTTACTAAAATATACAAAATTATGCTAACACCCCATAAACTATTTTTTTCTTTCTCACATAATTAATTTAGGTTGCATGGAAATTCTATCCAAAATCAGTTTTCCGTTTTAGAATCGGCAAGTCTAGTGTACACATAATTCCTAAAAAATTGTAATTTGGAAACACCACTTAACCTTACATTTTCTGTATTTTAATAATTAGTTTATAAATAAATAATTTGCAAACACGAAATATATATGACATTTCATTTGTCTTTTGATAGATATGAAAAAGAAATATTTGCAGTTATAATACTTAATATTTATGTATTGAATTTGTGTTGCTTCAAACATTTTTCTAAAATATGGTTTTGCTGTTTCACTATATATTTTAGGAAAAAATTCATAAAAATACACTAACTATTTATTTATTTCCACAAAAATACATGAACTTTTAAAGTATCCAAAATAATATATGAACTAATTATTTTTCCATTAAATACACAAACTCTTAAATTGTATCCATTAAACATCCAAGAGTTGATAAAAAATAATATCCATTAATTTTATAATCATAAACATTTTTAAAATTTCATATATATATATATATAATTCTAAATATAATCTTTAAAATTGCAAATATTTTATTCTTTTGATGATTAAAAATATATTAAAAATCTAAAATTTCCGATTTATAAATAATAAAACTTAAAAACAGATAAAGTTTCTATTGTTTTTAAAAATTATAAAAATATAAATAAAATATTTATATATGTTATATCTTTCACATCAAAATTATATGTAACAGAATTATATATAATGTCTTATGTTATTATATTTTCACATAACACTATCATCTAAGTAACATGAAAAATAATATGAAATTAATTTATTAAAATTAATATAATTTTATGATGCTATTATTTAATTTTTTTTTTGAAAAAAGTGGTAACAATATTATGGGAATTGTATGCTTTATCTATAACTTTATATTTTAGCTTTTAGAGTTTTTAGAATTTTCAAAGAGTATTAGGAATGTTCCATGTTTTAAAATTTTTTATCTATAAATCCTAAAATTTAAAAGTTCAATTTTTTGTTTAAAACTATTTTAGAATTACTATAGATTTTTCTACAGTTCTTTGATTTTCAAAAGAGATTTATATGTTTTTAGAATTTTTAAATTGATTATATGTTTCAAAAGAGATTTATAGATTTTACAAAGCCCATTAACATCCTCTCTTAGCCTTTAAATATATAAACTATAAGTCCTTCCATGAACCCTTACATTCATGAGTTTTAGGAACCCCTAGATCCATGAGCTTGTTTATTTATTGACCGTCGGATTGTGACGAAAGCAAAATGATTTTCATATATATAATAAACGATATAACAGCCGTTGGATTAAAGCTTGATCCATGCGCTTAACAATAAGTTCTCCTGGAAATATCAATTTCGAGCTTATAATCTCCCATAAGTTCAAGTATGTCTCTCAATTTCCCACCATCTTTGTCTTCAGCCTAAAGGAACCCCAAAAATAATAAAATAGACAGATATTAATGATATCTCTCAATGACTACAAATGGGAATTGACAAGGACCAGAGATTTGAACAAGCTAGTATATTAACCTGATTTCTTAAATTGGCGATCTCTTTCCTCAAGAGACATAACGGAAAGAAGCCTTCCAGCTTAAAGAAACATATAAGCCGGACTGCTGGAATATATTGACCTTTATTCATAAGCTCTTCAACACACTCTGCAAACATGAATCAAAGCTAAACCTTTGTTTTTATTTTATTTATTTGACAATGTGATGATGGATGGATACAAAATTAACCTGGGGCCTCACTGTGGAGACCAAGTGATTGAAAGAGTGTTGGAGCCTCTTTGTAATGAGCAATAGACGAGGCAAGCTCTTGATTGATGATGATTGAATTCCGCAATCTATATGCCACAATGAATTGCAGAAAAGCCAAGACCTCGAGGGATGATGATCTTGGACTTATCTTTCCTTTCCATAGAATTGCCAGCTCTTTGACCTTAGTGTCACTGTGATCAGGCTCAACATGCTTCATCTCTTTCTTTTGCAAATCAAGCATAAATGCGTTGTATTTATTAAACGCTACACGAAGCCTCTTAGATTGTTCATCCATATGCTTTTCGATTTCATCCTCATTATATTCATCGGCATCTGTTTCTGTGAATTCCTCAACACTTGTTCTCCTCTTTTTGGCTGCACCAGTCTCTTGAGATTCTTTTTAACTAGGTCTAGGTGGCATTCCTTCATTCCCCATGTTGTAGGCTACGTAACTATTCTGGCAAATGGAACACTGCATAACTCTGTTCATATATTCTCTCGAGTATCTACGCACATGGCCACAGTGTACGCAACACGTTGCAAATTCAACGTGTCTACTCTTGCAAGATTCTCCCAAGAATTGTAGTTGCATTTATCAAAAAAAGAATTGTAGTTGCGACCCGAGTTTGCATTTGAATGGGATGTGTACCTGACATCATACTGAGAACGTTGTATCTGATCAGCGAGCAATCTGTTTGCTTCCCCGACCAACTTGAAAGCAGCCTCTGCACCAGCAAACTTGTTCTTGTCCGGATGAAGAAGCAGCGTCAGCTTTCTGTATTGCTTCTTGATTGTGTCAGCATCATCCAAAGGCTGAACCTGAAGGATACCATACCAATTTTCAAGGCCGTTGGTTTTCTTATTGGCAGAAGAATGCACATCACATATGGCTGTCATCTGCATTATGTTTTCCAGATTGGGGAAGAGTCTTTGAGCCTTGTTAACTAATTTTTGAGCTCCAACAAAATCACCAGCCCTCATCTTTTCCTCTGCTATTTTTTTCGCCCTCGCAGCCTCTTCTTTGTTGCACTCCATTGTAGCGATAAACCTCTTACAATCAAAACGTCCAGACTCAGAGTAAGCAAAACTCTACTTACTGCATAAACATTTCAGAGACAAGAAATTGAAACTAAAGCAGAGATCTATTTAAGTCACCACCAGATCTAAATAAAACTCTCTGAACACTCAACCGAAATGGAATTAGTAAAAAAAGAATCGAGATTTATAGAGCATGAACTCTAAATCAAAGGAAACGAGGCGGGAAATTTAAACTCTTTTATCTAAGCATAACGATTCCAAAAACATGTACCGGAACATTATCAACAAATGAAGAATGGAACAAGGTGAAAAATTGAAAAACCTAGAACAAGGAGAAGAAACTTACCGTTGTCCGTGCTGCTCTGAACGACTAAAGAAACCTAAAAGAATGTGGCCTTTTAAAGACCTAAACCTAAATCCCAAATCAGTGACTTCTTCTGAGCATGGAAAGTTAATTAAGGCCGAGAAGGAAGTCAGTGGACAGTAGTTAATCCCACTAAACCATGATTTGATTTTCAAATTTCTTTTGTTCCATAGTTTTTCAAGTTTTCGCCTTTTCGTTAAAAATATGAAATGAAGATGGAATTGTTTCATTCGAGATCTCAATAAAAATTTACATTAAACATAAAAAAGTCACTTCAATCATGAAACCAAAGCCTTCAGTGTTTCTTGTACCACAAGGCTAACGTGTATCAAGGAAACAGCAAACATACGTCTGCAATGGGTTTTAGTAACATCAGACCCGAAGAATTGATCTTCCTTGAAAGTATAAAGCCGAGCTGGAAAGCCGAGGACCCGAGCTAAATGCAGACTCAAGCCTTCACCCGAATCACGAAAGAGCCTGTGAGCACATGACAAGGATAGTTAAGCAACTTATAATGAGAGGCAATGCAGGTTTGAAAGATGACTTGAGTGAGTTTAAATGACCAAACTCGAGCTATACAACAAATGTCTACTTAAGATTTTATGGGTATTAATAGGCCTAGGTATTAAACCAAGAAAGAAGAGTATAACTTCTTATCTTTCTTCTCTCCAATGTGTGATTTTGAGAATATAGAAGAAAGTGAAAGAGAAAGATTTAATGGAAGCAGTGTACTCACATGTAGGAAGGCTTGATATGTCTGCAGAGACAGCACAAGGTATCCCCAAGTTGGAGAGGACACCTCTTATGATTCCACATGGGAAATACAAGTACATGCTCACTGCTTGTGCTGCTTTGCTTTCCCCTGGAGTGGACGGATCTTCGGTTTCCCCTGAAGTAGATGAAGGGTCAATTGAGACACGAGACAACCACCGGAATTTGTTGTCTTGCAATACAAAAGTACCCTGAAGAAGAAAACATCTGTGAGAGAAAAATATACAAGAAGAGGTTTTTTTCCCTTAGTTCAGGCAATAACGAGGAAATCTTACCCGGTGATTTGTCTTTAAATTATCAATCTGCTTCTTGAAGACCTCAGACCAAAAGTCTTTGCAGATAAACTTGATAGCCTCTAGATGGTCACTGAACCTTGGCCTTTCCATAGTGTACCTAGTTACATAAAAGGTCAACAGTTATTATGCACAGTCAAGTAAGATGCAACATCTGCCAAAACAAGTTCATAAGCCACAACTAACTAAACCAAATTGCTATCAAATTCCCCAAATTTTCACAGTTCCTCAATGAATAGTTCAAGTCGGGCGATTAATCTTCGTATCTATCATCTTTTCACACATTCTTGGCCAACTTACACTCGAGAAACGATAAAATCAAATATCAGAGAATCATAGCTAACAATATAAACTCGTATTATCCTCAGATCTACAACTAATAACATCCAAAACACCTACCGAGAAGATCAGCTTAAAAATCTCAGCGAAGATGAATTAGATCCAAGGAAGACGATGATCAAGTAAACTAACAATAACAAACCTCTCGGAGAGCTGGTGGCCGACCTGATAGCCAATGGCTTCGATCCTTCGAGCTGCCAGTTCTGGCTTGTTAGCGTAGAATCGACCACTGTACATGGCCACCATCTCCATTAACATAGTGTCTACACAGCTCTCAGCTACTTCTCTCCCCATTCTCTCTCTTTCCGTCTCTCTCGACACACACAGACGACCGGTTTGGATGCACGAAGCTCCGATCTATTGACTTGTAGAAATATCACATTTACGTCCTCAATTATTTCTATTGTTTCTCATCTGTAACTTAACTTTTGAAAGAGTAATAGATAGCACTTTATCACTCTAGCTCGACACATAAACCGGATTATCTTGGTTCATTTGTCCTTCTCATATCCGGTTTATACCAATGTATTAAGGTTTCGGGTAAATAAAAAGCTTTATTTTGTGCTGATGATTTACTGGTTACAGAACAATTTAGAACCGATTCAAAATTAAAGTTTAGCTTTATTTCTTGACCAAATTAAGATACAGTATTTTCTCTCTTCATTTAACTTGTAAAATGAATAACACATTACACTCTCTTTTGTTTAACTTCACAAGATTTGCTGTAAATAGAATAACAAATTAGATCACCTTGTAATAGGCTTTCAAGAATAGATCACCTTGTAATAACAAATTAGATCACCATGTAATACACAACTGAACAAAAAATTTCTTTAAAGTTCAGATGAAAATAGAAATGATGAGAAATATAAATATCCTTTTTTGGGTTGTGTTGTGTGTAAATAGTGGAAATGTGGAAAAGAGAGGTTAATCAGAAAGAAAGTTCAAGATGAGAAGAAGGGTTGGATTCATGGACAAGTCCTTTTCTTGATTTTTGCCAGAGCTGTGACTCTATGTTCAGCTTCCTCAACTCCATCAATCCTCTTTCAACTGCACGCAAACAAAAAAAACGAATCATATGAGAAATAAAAGATTTTTTTATATATTCTTTCTCTTGCTTAGAGATATCTCATTGACAGTAAGACTGATAGTCAGTGAGAGAGTACCATCAATAGCGTTTTGTGATGTGGCAGATCTAGTCCCTTGATTTATCCAATACTGGAGACGCTCATCCGCAAGGTCAGGTTCAATGTCATGCTTTTTCGCTCTTCTCCAAAAATATGAAAGCCAGGCCTGTATGCAAAAGCCACAATGAGATGGTCACATGACTTCTAACGTAACATCATAAACACACAGACTATAGAGAATTGCTGTGCTTTTCTCTACCTGTTTAAAACTCACATCTTCAAGTTCCTCGTCGCTTAATTCTGAAAAGCAAAAACCAACATGCAGAAAGAGCGTTTGAGGTCGAAATTTCAGGCCTTGATAAATGATCAATGAGAACAGATCATATTGTAGAAATTGTTGACTTACCAAAGGCTTCAAATTGTCCATCCATTGGCAGTTTCACTTCGTCTATAAATAATTTTTGGAAAATAAAATATGGATTAGGAAAAGGTAAATAGTATTTTGTACAAGCAAGCATAGTTTAAGCTTAGGTCTTTGGTTATCACCTGAAACAAAGAACTTTGAAGATGAGCTCCGTCTATTTTGAGCCATGACAAATGCAACTGCCTCCTGAACCTTTAGACAGAGCAAAGAATAATCATCTAATAACAGACCTTTACTCCTAAGAAAATATATAGTCGACAAGAAGAGTTTATCATGTTAAGTTTTTTCACCTTTAGTGAAGCCAGTTCCCGCAAACCTTTCTCTACCCATATTAGGCTCTCAACATTTCCTTCCCCAGAGATTTCTTGCAGATTTTGCAATGATTTTTCTCTTTCGCCATAAGTGTCGTTAGCTGCTTGGTGCAGAACCGTGAGTGTAAGAACAAGCGAGATCAGAATAATTTCCAAAAATTTCCAGTTAAATTTTATGAGGCAGGATGAAAACATTACATCGTGAAACTCCATTTCTAGCTCTTTGTCCTGCAGACATAACAATCTCTAGAGGAAGAGGTGCAAATGATGACCAATATTCGTGCTTTGCTCCAGCAATATCCGCTTGAATTCCTGCCATAACATTTTACCCAACCTTAAACCATTATGTACAGTGTTCAGTAGCATCTTCAACAATAGAATCAGTGTGAAGAATCTGTTTTGCGCCGTTCAATCTTATAAATATGTGTAAGAGCACGGAACTACCATGTCTAACACATAAGCCCCAATATCGTGAAAGCCAGCACCTCTTCAGAACAACCTCTTCCTAAGATAAAGAGCTCTAGATGAGAAGCTATCAACTTATAAAACATAGATGGAAACGAGAATTATGAACCTTTAACAATAGCATACCATCTCCTCTTGAGTCAATATCAATCTCTTGGTCATGGTCTTAAGAGAGTTAAGCTCTGTTTCAACTTCATGAAGCTGCTCTAAAAAAGATGCTGCCTCCTCCCTAGCAATCTAAATCGAATCCAAGATCTAAAACATTACTATCACTTCAAATACCAGTATGGACAGCAAAAGACAAGTACCTCAGCTTCTGTGTGAAGAGCTGAAACATCTTCCCTCCTTCCTCCATGATTTTGTGTTGCGACTTTTAAAGCAGCCTGAAAAGAAATTAGTTCTGTTGATTATGCTACTTTTTCATATGTCAAGATCTAAACTAGAATCATAAAGCCTCATGAGTCAGCTGTCAAAACCATCTACCCTGAAAAAGTTCATGTGCATATATACGAAATGAAGAAAAAAGCTGAATTAAAAAAAAAAAAAAAACTGAAACGCTGAAACAAGTTCTTCAATCCAGGTTTGGACACTTCATTAGCACTCGCAGACATCGCTAATAATGAAACACATGATGGTTGACAGACGTAATTATGATAAGACACTGACCTCTCTCTGCTGTAGAGCTGCTTCCTTTCTGATGCAAGAAACACATACACAGAATTAGAAATTTGTCAAAGGTCATATAAAAAGTTGCATAGAACTGATGCTTGCCTGCTTAAAAGACGTGCGTCCATAGTAACACCTTCACCAAGGATTTCAACCTAATAAAAAGTGGCTTTGAGTTTACGTATGTGTTAAAGCTCGAGGCAAAGAAACAATATAAACAGTACCTAAGAAGGAACTTCTATGCTATACTGAGGCATGAACCACCTTTTTACCTGTTTCTCAAGTTGCTTAGCTCTTGCATCTGCTTCCTCACACCTATCTTCTGCAAGTCGAAGCTGGGGATGCACAAATTAGGATGGGATGCAAACCATAATCAATGTGTACAAGTACTATCTAACTTCACAAAGAATCTGCTAGATTGATTCACTTAAGATACGGTTTTCCTTTGAGACTAGCAACATCAACAACAAGATTTAGATAGGGTTGTTGAATCCAAATTTACCAATGTAGTTCATGTTTTCTTAATTGTAATAAATCAAGAGAATGTTTTTCAGGAAAAGATGCCATCAAATGAAATCAAGTAACTAATGCCTACTGACACCAACTGTGAAAATTTACTGGCATCACCTTTTCTAACAAACTTTCATTTTCTTCCTGTAGCATGTTAACCTGAAATGAAAACGAAAACTCTTGAATACAAAACGCCTGAGATGTTGGGAACGCTCTAACAAAGAAATCAAACAAAATAAAAGGCACGAGCTAGAGACAAATTTAACCAATAATCAGGAACTCAGAAATCATTGGAGTAAAAAGAGTTCCACAGTTGCATTTATGGATTGAATTAGTTTATAAATTTCATAAAGTTATCTTATCAGCTTCGGAAAAAGTCAAACCTCATCTTGCAAAGCTGAAATAGAACGTTGGCTGCCTAACTCTCGTAAGTTTCCTGAGCTTCCCATATCCATAGAAAACCTGCTACTGAACAGAAACCACTGAACTAAGACCACGTAGGAAATAAATGAGTAGGTGAATGTGAAGAATGATGGCTCAATGAGCATCCTCTAACATATTCATAACCTAAATTTAAGCTATCAGTTAGTTACCTTTTATCTTTTTGAAGTTTGGTTGGCGTGTCAGCTTGAAATGCAGGAGTCACTGGTTTGAGTGATATAGGCACCGAAGACGGCATTAAAGGAACAGTCCTTATTGGACGACCACTGAAAGATGAACGAGCTGATGGAGGTTGATCCATAGCACTGAGAGACTGAGATGATTTGTTAGAGACTGCAGAACGAGCAGATGGAGATTGCTCCACTTGGTTGGTTGTTTGAGACGGATGACCCATCAAAGTTGAAGATTCTGTGGAATCCTCATATAATGAAGATCGGCTACCTGAAGTTGGAAGTCCGGTCTGAGGTTGTTCCTTAGTACGAATTGACTAATGGAAAATTAAACAAAGTTTTAGAAGACGTAAAAGCAACAAAACAGATGCTAATAGTAACAAAAGAGTCAAAACACTCTTCTTTCTTGGTTAATGCCATAATGCTGATAAAAATGCAAATGCAATGCTGACACTATTAGTCTATTACAAATTTAAAACACCAATACTGGTTCTTGATTAACGAGTTTCTGAAAATCTAGCAAAATATAATTTTAGTTAGAAATATGTAGTTCTTGACTCACTATTAGAGGGTACATTATCGAAACCAAGTACCACTGTGAGAGAGCAGGAAAACTAGAATAGCTAAAAACTTAATTTACCAAAGGAGTGCGAGGTCTCATTGATCGTCCACCTGCAAGTCCTATGCTTGGCATGCCACTAGTATACGACTCATCATAATCAGCATCACTGTCTCCACTGGATGGTGGCTGAGCTATTGTTTGTGGATGCCTCAATGGAGGGTTTTTAGTCTGTAGTACACAAAGAGAAAGATCAAGTTAACCAGCAAAAACTAGCAAGAACACATCCGAAACATAGTATGAAGAAGCTAGGATTTAAGATATTTCACTGCTAGCAACATAACTCACATACATCTGACATACAATTTCAAATTGATTGCGTACCAGAGGAGAACGTGACCGCTTGTATAAACATATGGAGTCTCATCATCTTCGTTATCCTTATCAGTGGGCTGATGAACTGCCATCAGCGCACGCCCTTGTGGCTGGGTTTTGGTCTGTGTTTTCCAAATATTTTATCTAAACGTTAAACTTAGGTTGAAATTCTGAGAAACAGAACTAACAAAACCCACAAACAGCAAATTTCAAGAATAATTCAATACCATAGAAGGCAGTGGCCGCATTGCCCTCCCACCTCCAAGTCCAATACTCGGTTTACCAATTGTATAATCTACTGAAACAACATCATCATCGTCGTCATTCTTATTTTCTTCATTTGCTGGTGGTGGCTGTGTACGTCTTGGAGGTGCAATTCTAGTCTGCAGCAAAAAGGAAATTAGCATATGAAAGTTGAAGAAAAGATACATATGGCAAGCAAAAGAACTTAAAGATGAACTCACCATCACAGGAGACTGAGGTCTTATTCCCCTTCCACCAGGAAGTCCAATACTTGGTCTACTGCTCGATATATCTACTGAAAAATCATCATCTTCATTATCCTCATCAGCTAACTGTGGAGTTACCATCTGTGGACGCCTTGCAATAGGATTCTTAATCTATCATTCAAAATAACAGTATCACATATTGCAATCGGACTCAAGTGACAATTTTAAGTTACAGTGAAAGGGGAATGTTGTTAGTTTCTAAATACCAGTGGAGAGCGAGAAGGGTGAGATCTTCCAGCAGCGAGTCCAATGCTCCCTGTTCCTGAAGCATTATAGTCAAAAGAAAGGTCTTCATCACTATCTTCCTCGTCGCCTGTTTGATTTGACATCACAGCAGCAAGTCTCTGAGCAGCTGCTTTTGTCTGAGCTTTCTTAGCATTCGATGCTGGCCCAGCATTTGATCCTGAACGTGTATGCCGATGCATCAGAGGAGACGGCATCATCGGTGAAGTTGGTGTTCCTGGCTCCGTACTCTTATTCCTAGCATGAACAGGCCTCGCATTTCTCATCGTCAACTACAAAAATTAAGGAATTTGATCATCGCATTCACATCAATGGCGATTTATTGAAACTAATCAAATAAAAATACCTACCAAAATTCTCTCTTTCTAGAAACCCATCTCGAAGTTTTGGAAATCACAGCAAGTGAAATCCAGAAAACTCGAAAAAAATCAAAATTGAAGAAAAAAAAAAGCTTATACGCATGAATCAAACAGAACCCTGCGAAATTAGTTTTAACGGAAATATCCAAGAAAGTTTCAATCGAGAAACTGATGACAAAATTCGCCATTTATGGTACCGAATATTTCTCTCAAACGATCCGGTCGTTTTGCCAGAAATGGCGAGAGGCTTTCAACGGTCGGATTGAGAAGGGCTTTTTCTTAATTATTTATACTTTCTTCCCCAATATTTTATCATCATTATCGATAGTACCTTGAAGTTATTTATTTATATCTTCCACCCCAATATTATATTGTAATTATCCATAGTACCCTGTAACTTTTTTGTAATTACTTATGTTTGCCTCATTGTATGAATTTGGTCGCAAGAGAGCAGTATACGATCATCATACGTATCCTGATCGCAATTCGCAAACATCAAATCTCGAATTAGGGATTTTTTTCTACTCCTAGCTCTACTTGCTTTCTGATTCATACAATTTGAGGTAATGCGAGTTCTCGGCGAGATCGCGGAGTCACCTTTCTTGATTTCACGGTTAAGCCCTAATTCGACGGCCGCTGAATATGGTAGCGCCGCCGGAGGGTTTATCGGAGGTTGGGTCGGAAAGTGCCATGGGTTTCTGCATAACACGATTCTGGTTTTAGCATCTATTCTATTCGTAGCTTACTTAGCGTACGAAGCGAAGAAGAGCTTGTCGAAGCTGTCTAATCGGAGATCTTACATTATGATCGCTTATTACGGTTGTCTTTGGCTTGTTAGCTTACTCAATCTTGCTTGGTGTTGCCTTCAGGTATGTTCTACGTTTATGTTGAGATTGAAGAAGCAAACATTTTAGACTGTTTTTGGCTTATTACAAGAATGAACTTTTCAGTCCTTTCACTTCTGGATTTTTTGTTAGCTGTGATTGTTGATTTATTGGTTATGCAAAGAGGCTGCTGAAGAGGAAATGTTTTACCTTGGTTTAGTCGTGCTCATTTGCTTACTCCAAGATTTCGTTTTTAATTTAAGTTTTTTCATGTGTTTAGGCATGGGAATGCACTCCTGGGAAAGAAGTAATTTGGAATCTATTAACTTTGTTCACAACTTCTGGAATGTTGTTTCTGGAAGTGAGCTTGGTAGCCTTTCTCTTCCAAGGAAACTATGCAAGTGGCGCTGAAGCATTAACACGAACTTTCCTCATCTCAGGGCTTGTTATAGGTCTTGATTTGTTTCTCAAGGTACCATTGTGCTCATAACTGTTAGATATCTACTCATATACTTTCTGAAAGATAGATAGTAAAAAACTTTATTGAGGTATATTGGCATTGGATTTATGCCTGAACTTAGTTCTGCAGCAAAACCTTCAGATTTATGTATCTACTATAGTAGATTGTATGTGCAAACTTGTACTTTCTGGTTACTCATTTACCATCAGTTTAATCGTTCAGAGTTTTCATTGTTCCTTTCAGGCAATATATCTCTTTGGATTTGGGGTACCATTGTTTATCGACAACTATGAACATATACAAAAGTTCAAATGGGGCTTATGGGTCATCCACAAACTCCTGCTCGCAGGCATTTATGGGATGATATTCTTCATGTATAACTCCAAGTGGAGAGAGAGATTACCCGGTAAATACATCGACCACTCCCATCCTCCTGGTTGCATAACTCAATAGTTGTAGCTGTTCAACGGTTTCTATTACTGATCCCTTGTGTTTTTCCGTTTTAACAGCAAGACCTGCATTCTACAAGTACATAACTATCATGCTTGCCTTGAATGGACTCTCCCTATTTGCATGCGCTCTTGCAGCAAACGGTGCTCATTTTGGATTATGGTAAACCCTCTAAATGAAAATCCCCACAGTCAAAAGAGTAACATCTTTTAGTCAGATTTGCCTGCTTCTACAACTAGAAAATAAAATTGAAATTACTTGCAGGTTGTATGGGATCTCAAGTGTTTGTTACCATGCCTTCTATCTTCCTCTTTTGTATGTTACTTTTCTTGCAGACTTTTTCCAGGTAAATCCCTCACCACCACTTTCATCAATATAGTACCGTCACCTTCTTTATCACAGAACCATCTCTGTAGCACCATAACCGTCTTCATCACAACCATCTCTGTAGCACCATAACCGTCTTCATCACAACCTAAATTCATTTTGCTTTGCTGCAGGAGGAAGATCTGAACTTGGAGAATGTCTACTATTCAGAGATGAAAGATGCTGGATTCTTCGACGCCGATTGGGAATAAGAAGATCCCTGGGGTCTTCCTCAGTCTGTAGATAGATACATGGATAATAGGATTCCATAAAAAAACAAGATATTGTCACTTCCTTTTAGGGCCTACTCTTCACTTGTGTGCTAATATACCAACAATATGGAGACCGCTGTACATTATGGATATATAACATATTTCTGTCTCTCTCATGTGTCTGCCTAATTTGCATTTGATATTTCGATTTATTAAGGGAAAGTATTTATTGTTAATGATATTCAGATTCTAATTTATTTGAATTTTCCAACACCAAAAGTTTAAAGTGACAAATAGAAATCTGTGGTGGATACAGATACTAAACCATTGGGACAAGGACAGACTCGATTGACAACATAAAAGAAACTGAGAGAAATATCAAACATAATGAAAACAAACTCAAATATTAAAATACTAAAATCAGTTCTTCTCTTTCATGAGCTCTTCAATGAGTTCAGCAGCTTGCTCCACTGTAGCAATCTTCTGAGCTTTCTCTTCCGCCATTTGGATATTGAACTCTTCTTCTAAACCCATCACGATCTCAACCTGCAAACACACTCAGTTTAATCAGTATTAATAAACAAATTTAGAAGATCTGTTAATGGCCAATTGAGTAGAAGAGATACCGTGTCGAGAGAATCAGCTCCAAGTTCAGCAAATTTGGTTTCTGCAACGACTTTTTGATCCTTTGAAAGTGATAGTTGCTTCTTCACTATCTCAGACACTTTCTCTATCGTCTCTGGTTTTGCCTATAAACCAAATATAAAAAAACAAGTCTTTGTCTTTTATAACTTTGAGAGTCATATAGATTAACAAACTCGAAAATCATCTAAAATCAACATACCGCGCAAGAAACTGAGAGGCGGCGAGTTGGGATTGACCGGCGCAAGTTGAAGGAGAGATTAGTCTTTCCATGGTTGGAGATCAAAGCTGGCTTTTGGAAACTAATCCTCGTCGTTGCCTATTGTTCATTTCAAGACAAGCATTGCATTCAAATCACTGTTCTGTAATTTTCATAAACTCAAACCAAATTCTTAACTAATGAATCTATCTATGCACAATCAATAAAAATAACCAGAAAAGTAAACATTCACTTCCACAGTCATAAACACAATTGACTGTAGATCTACATTACAACCAGAAAAACAAAAAATTCCACAAAACCACGGATTGTAAATCAAAGTTGTCCCGAAGGAGAAATAATCATAAAACCAAAAAACAAATGTCATGATAACATAAGCGAAGATCTTCTACGTTCCATATGATTAACATGCGTCAAGAGTTTTTTACACGGTGACAAGAGCAGACGTAGGAATCATAGGCAAATGATCTTAAATCATAAGATCAAGAGCGATCTCAATGACCAAAATATGAATTGTACAATGAAGAAGAAGATTTGAATACCAGAGAAGTAGTTTGCATGGAGACCGATGCGCTGAATTGAGTCGCCATTTTTGTTGATCTTCACGAGAGAGATCTGTCGGAGGAGATGGAGAGAGAGAGAGAACAAGGACAGAGAGGGCGGAGTGTACAAAGGGCGTGAACTGCTGTGTTAGCTGATTGCATTTATAAGCTTCCTACACCTAAAAACGACGTCGTCCCTACAATCACATGGGCCTGCTTTTATGATTCAGCCCATTTGGCATAATATCACGTGTCCAAATTAACCGGATTATATACCTGTTGGTACGGTTGTTTCATTTGATTAATTTTATCATACACATCTCAAGTTCTAAACAGAGGGTCTCTTCTCCATTCATGCTAAACCGGTCCTAACCAAAACATACCAATCGGATTCCAACCCATGGGGCATAGTCAGAAAAGACAGAAACATACACAAAAGAAAATATGTAGTTTTGTCACAACAAAACAGAGACTATCTCAGATTTATGTAAAATTTTCTAATCAGTTGACCAAAATTGAACCAAACCATACCAATCAGATCCTAACAGAAGCAGAGTTCTAAGTTCTGACCAACATCAACAAACTCCATGCGGCTACAACAAAACAAAGACTAATATACATAGATCCCACACGTCTCTCAACGTGTAACAAGTTTCTTCATCCACGAATTATAGTAATACAAATTTGTAAATTTACACAAATATATATTGAAGAACCAACAAAAACACCTTTACATCACCGGTAGTGACTATAAGGGGGAAGGAGAAGAAGTTTATGGTTTTCTTATAAGTTTCTATAAACTCAATGGTTTACTGAGATCATGGGTGCTTCTCTCAGTTGGAGAACCAGGCACAAAGGGAACAAAACCGCGACCACCAAACACAGGACGCATGAAGGCATCATCAAACCGTCTCCAGTAATGGTGGACAGTGCGTGTGGGGCGCATGAGGAAACCGCGAATGCTGTCTGGTCGTGGCACGTCGTGGTGGTTCCCTGAGAGCTCAACAAATGAATCTTGCTGTTCACCATCGAGGAGTGGAAAGTTTATTGATTTCGGAGTGTTATCGTCTGACAACATACTGGTGGTCAATTTTTGATGTGGCATTAGGTATCTAATTAGCGGTTTGGTCAGCATACCGAACACCTGAAACCCACATTCCAGTATCAGATAAACCAAAACAGGAGATTTTTTATTCCGGATTAGAAAACGCAAATCCGTTTTAACAATACTAGGAATTGGTTCGGTTTTGAGAGGGAGATGTCTTACCATGGTGCTAAAAAGACAAACGGTTATAGTACTCGTAATCATGATTGCATTCCCGCGCAATTCCGTGTGCCCTGATCTTGTAAACTGCATTAGAAAGAATACAGAAAAATAAAGAAGTTAATAGATCACCAACCACCATGTGGCTGTATGGTTTAAGCTTTCAATTTACCTTATTGTAGGCAAGAGCCATAGATACAGCACCTCTCATTAGACCAGCCCACCAAATCACAACCTATAGATGAAGTGAAAGATGATAAATAAGCATCAACAATACACAGAAACTTTGAATTCAATGGACAAAGTGTTCGTACTTGCTGCTTGATGTCGATTTTCTCGCTCTGATTCTTCTTGGATAAGTTTATTAAGAAGGAAAGAGGAAACACAAAAGCTGCTCTTCCAAGCATGACTAGACCCATTAGAATTGAGCTCACAGCAACCGATGTCCCCGGGCTGTTCCAAACCAAACAATGGAGACAAACAGAAATTAATTATATAGCCAATGAGCAAGTAAGAGTTTAATGTTTCTACTGAGTAAACATACCTGTCATTCACGAATCTCCATTTCTCTATGTCCAGTGCATCCATTCCAACGTAAAGGAAAATAAAAGTCTCAGCGAGAAATGACAAAGTCGCAAAGGTATGCCTGCATCATCATAAATGCATAGAAAATAAGTGAGTATTGAAATGGGATATGTTTGAAACGGAGTTTTCCTTCACACGAAAGATGAAGAAAACGGAGATAATATTACTTGGTAGTTATCCTTGAGCTCTCAGTGACGTTGTGCCAGGTGTAATGGGACATCACAATCCCACAGAAAAATACAGTGAGAATGCCACTCAAGGCGAATAGCTGCAACACAGACAAAATAACTCGATAACGTATTATTAAGATGAAACTGGCTGTCTCCAAGCCTAAATTATGAAAGTGATATAAATTTCACAGAATCTAACCTCAGCCAGCATATATGAAAGATATGCCATAAGCATCATGAGGGCAACTTCTCGGTCAGTCGAGTGCCTAAGATATCCAGTTTAGACCACATTACAGAACAGACTTATAGAAAGAAAGTCACATATGAAGCCAAAGTCAATTATCTACCTTCCAAAATATAGCTTCTTGATGACATAAGCACTTATGAGACCAGTCTGCAAGATGAATAACAAAAAATTGTAGTTGTGGGTGGTGTTAACAGAAGAGCATGTAAGTAGTAGCCAGAATAAAGAGTGGTAGAGAGAAGAAACTGGACTTACTGCAACACCAAGCAAGGTGCTCAAGAGAAAGAGATACAAGAAGTTCCCAAGAAAATGAAAAGCTGCTTCATGGTTTAGGTGGGTGAGGTCAAAGCTCTGAATTGCATTGAAGACCACAACAGACGTGGCATCATTCACAACGCCCTCTCCAAACACAAGACTGTAAAGCAAAGGTGTCTCATCTTGATTGAGAACCTGTATCACCAAAGGAACAAGAGTTTTTGTTAATTACACTTATATTCGGGGACTGTAGGTACTTCTGCTAATTGGAGAATTACATTACCTGCAGTGTGCATACAGAGTCGGTTGCAGCAAATATAGCGCCGATTGCTGATAAGTAAACACAAATTAAATCAAGTCGTCTAGAACATAAATCAATAAAGTAATAGGAACAAAAGGAAAACTAGTTAGTGCATTACCAAGAAAATCGCCCAAGTCAATGGTCCCAATGTCTAATTTTTTAAAGAACTGAATCACACCTGTTTCAAACACCACCAAAATATTAATGACTCATAGTTACTAATCCGAATAAGCTTTCAACAGATTGAATTACTAGGAGTGGGAAGTAAGGTACCTAGAGATATTACGGTGCAAGAAATTACGGTCCCAATGGCGCCAAAAGCCATAATAGTTACAAAATTGCGGAAAAATTGTTTCTTCTTTACTTGAAACCTAAAGACAACGACAGATAAATAATTATGGGCCAGAGAAAGATCTGAAAAACATAGTGTAAATAAATAAATAAAAAGAAGCTGAATCTTGTCTACATTCATGACAAAGACAAAACAGGACCACGTCTATTTTACAGGTAGATAAATCAAACTAAAATTTGACCATAAACATTATACAGTCGTCCTATTCTGCAGTCACAATCGTAAATACTTCCAAAGCTGATATATGAAACCAAATTCATAGGATAAGCAATAATGCATATTTTTAACTAATTTTAATGTAATGTTTTTCAGTAAGATCTCTGATGATAAATGGAAACTTTTTTTACTCTATTGTGCATTTTCCCTCCATAGTACACAACGCAACCAAATCCACTACTATTATTCTACAAAGGTCAGAAATTTGCAACTATCATCAAAAACAAGAAGCAAATAATGAAACTGGATGTAGAAACTTACCCTGCATTGAATATTATGGGTGGCAAAAGATATATAAAGAAAAGATCTTCACTGAAGACCAACAGATGTGAGTTTTTCCCTTTACTAAGCAACAAAATGACAACACCAGTGCAAAGCCCCTGCAACCAAATTGCTTAAAGATTAATCCCTGATACGATGATATCAAAAATGTAAAAGCTTATCCATGAGTCCTCGTGCAGTAACATCTTTAGCTACCATTATACCCCAAAGAAGGGACAGTTCAAGTAAACTTACAATCAACAAAGCAGTGATGGATTCGTTCATCCATCGATTCTCCTCCAAAAGATGGCCAATCACAATACAAGCACATAGAAGAGCAACAAAGAGATTGAGTGAAACCACAGAGGCGTGATCAGAGGTAGACACCGAAAACATTTTAGATGTTAAAGAGCTGAAATGAGAAGCCATCATCGTCATCTTCTTGAACCACTTCCTTTATTTTCCCTTTTTCGATTATTTTCTTATGACCTCAAAGATTTAAAATCTGCGATTTAAATATCTATCAGCTTTCCGGGCCCTCCATTTCAACAACTCCCTGTATTACATACACCAAACAAAATCTCGGAATCAGATAAACAAGTAAGAAAATTCCTAAGGAAATGGCATTATCAGAACCGCAAAAGGATCTAGGCGCGAAACCAAATCGGAAACTGTTAAGTACAAAACTTTACACAAAGAATGAATCTCAGAATTACTAACCTGGAGCAGCGAAAACAGAATCCGAGACAATGATGACACAGCGGAAGATCAAAGTTCAGAATTTCAAAGGTCCGAAGCTAAACCGGCGTTAAAGGCAATAATAGCAGCGGAGGCGCGATTGGAAACGAGACGAATTCTATAACCCGAAGAGAAAGCAAAGGATTCGATTCTCCCGGCAAAGAAGAGAACAAATTTCACGGCGACTGAGAAATTAAACGGAAATAGAGAGGGGCACGTGTACGGTCATTACGTGGAGTTACGAAGAGGATTCGTAACGCAAACGTGATTTTTTTTGTTTAAGGGATAGGTAAAACGATTTGGCGCCTTTATAGCCGTTACTTAGGATGACTAGATAGATCACTCTAGATGTTTTTGAGTTACTGTGGATCTCGTCGTAGACAAATAATCTTCTCAAAACAATGACAAAAGGATTTTTTTTTTCTTTTCTTTTTTTTTTGTTATAAAAATGAGAAGAGATATTTGTATTTTCTTTTCTTTTTTTTCTTAGTATTTTTATTGTTTGTTTAGTACTACTAATCTCCAGATTCAGCACTTGGCAGACAAGTTGATAAGTGAATATTTCTTAGGAAATAAATAATTAATTTTCTCTACAATCTACTTTCAATCGTGTTCTCTCCCCTGTTGAAGCCAGATGCTAATATTTAAAGACAAATACTTGTGTACAGTACAGTATGTGTTCGTTTTCTTATTTATTTGACATCCATGTGCATTCTGCTGTTAATTATTGTTTTTTTTTTGTGACATCCATAGTGTTAGTTTCTTGTCGCATATTTACATATGTAGTCAATATAACATCTATACATAACATATATGATCGGTATGCAATCTTAATAATCATCATAATATAAAGATAAATCTTTTTAATAATTGATATCTGATGGGGGACCTGCACCTAGAAGGTGACAAAGTTCATGGGTCGATTTACAAAGTTCAACAGAGATCTCATGAATTTACAGCTTTTTATACTTTAATGCCGATGCTTTGTCACACCTTTTGTTTTTTAAATCCTTTTTTTTTTTTAATTGTATTTAGCGGTTTCATTATTTTTCCTATATGATTTTCTTCATGTTGGAGAAATGAACGAAAAAAATTGTATATATAGGTTTAGTTTGATTCTACAACACTAATTTTCAATGTTGGTTCACGATTAAGAGTCTGTAACAGTCCTCCCACATCTCTATGAACCATGTTAATAAGAAGAAGAAAAAAACTTATATAAAGAATACATAAATATGTTACGTACAAGCTGTCAAAGAAAATATATGTTACGTATACAGTTGTTATTTTTAGTGAATAAAAACCACTATTTTAAAAAAAAAACTATCACTTGTTTACAATTGAGCATTACCTTAAATAACGTAGAGATTTATAAAGTTTCTTCTCTTGTACTGTATCTTTCTTTCTCATACCAAACCGAACCGAATTATAAATCATCCGGTTTGGTTGGTTTGAGCTGGCGCGTATGTCGACACGCAGTTTAGCTCTATAACTTGTATTCGGCAGGTAGTCCACACGGAGATTTACATATATAAACCCTCCCTCCATCCCCCGGACCCAACTTAGGCTTCCCGCACAGAGTAAACAGCGAATCGAAAATGTCAGATGACGTCGCCACGTTGCCGTTCCCGTCGTCAGCACCGAGATCCGCCTCAGACTTCTTCTCGGATCCTTTCGACTCCCATCCTCTATGGTTGAAGCCTTCCCTCTTCCTTTCCCCAGCGTTCGACTCCGAGACCTACATCTCAGAGCTCCGTACATTCGTTCCCTTTGACACTCTCCAATCCGAGCTCCGTTCAAACCTAGAATCCCTGAACTGCGAACTTGTTGACCTTATCAATCGAGATTATACCGATTTCGTGAATTTGAGCACTAAGCTCGTTGATATTGATGCTGCTGTAATCCGCATGCGCGCCCCGCTCCTTGAGCTCCGTGATAAGAAAACTGGGTTTCGTGGATCTGCGGAGGTCGCACTATTCGCACTAAGGAGTGGATTGCACCAATGTTCTGATGCTGCTACTGCTAGGGAGGTTCTAGAATTGTTTTTTTCAGAAACTACAAGTACAATCAAAACTATTTTTCAGAAATTACCCAAAAAAGAAAAAGGAGTTGAATAGACAAATAATCCTAGTAACTACAACCAAAACCAGAACTATATTTTGTGTCCCTGAAAATCGTATTCAAATTCTTATTAATACTATAAAGATGCAGAAATGGTTGGTGAATACTTTATGTGTAGTAAAAGGCAGTAATATGTTACAGGTAAGGAGAAGAGAGGCAACGCTTCAGAAATTGCGACAAAATGCACAGAGACGAGCAGGTGCAGCATCAGGTGTATCTGTCCAGGATGTATCTGAAGCAGACAAGAAGTGTATGCTCATGATGTTCAGGTATTCCTCCTCATGATGTTTCTTTGTGTGCTCTGAAAATAGTAGTTTAAGAGAGTAAATAGCTAAAGCATCTCAATCAAACACACTTCTTAGCTTTGTAATTCTTTAGGAGCTATCTAATTCTAATAGATTTAGAAAACAATAGATAACTTCGCAGGTAAGTTATCCGAGATGACTACGAGGGCATTCTAACAATAGCATCTTCGGTTAAAATATCTTACCAGGAGTATGGCCGAAACGTTTCTGCGCTGGGGTTAAATCCGGCAGATATCGGCAGATATCCCGCCTTATTGTTCCCTCTGGCAATGTGTTGCACCTTCGGATAGGCAAAACACAATTAGTGTTTGAGGACTCTCTCTGCATTTTCACACAACATTGCGATATCATATCTTACAACATTTCTCAATCTTTTCTTTCGTGCTTCACATTGAAAAGAAGACGAAGAGGGTTTTATTAAAGAGAGTTGTGTTTTCCAGCGTTGCATTATGAGATGTATGAGTTAGTGCCAGCTTTGGCCATTCCATCTTTTTAATTACTTTTCTTTAGTGTTTAAGGGCCGCGTCTCTATCAGTTTCCAGAGTATTGATCAATGGTCTAAGAGCACTTGCTGCTCAATTTATATTTTCTCAGTTCACTCAAATGAATCATCCAATAACGCGTTGTTTAAAAAGAATCATATAATTAAAATTATTAATTTTTTTATTGGACATATTCATGGGAAACATTACATAGATCATTGGACTTTAATGCTTAAAGTCAAGTCATTGATTTTTTTTTAGCAGCAAGTGCTCTCAAATTATGCCCAGCACCTAACAATAACAAGCTCCTCATGAGCTGCTTCTGTTCTTTGAGACTAGGAGTTTTCGCCGCAGCTTCTTCAAAAGCATGCAAGTCACTGGGAGTGAGACAAGGGAGCGAAAGCAAAACCTGATAACATTGAGAATTCACCATCACTTTTTCAGTTTTCACATTTCATCCAATATTGACAACTTAAGGTAGGAAAAAGAACTCGACTCACCTGCCGAGGAGCCGGGTCTCTGTCAGAGAGATAGATAAATATTTCGCGGCAAAGATTAACTAAATCTGGGCTGTTAATGGCATTTGACTCCATGCCTAAGCCGCGGATCACTGCAGAGAACAAATCTTTTGAAACAAACCCTCGGAGCTCCACGTTATTTGTTAGTATAGCTAGAAGAACAACAACACCACAAAAACAACAGACTTTGGTGGTCGCTTCTCCATCTGTCCAGCTAAAGACTTCTAAACAGATCTGCAGTGCTGGTAGAGCCACTCTTTTGTCATTCAGGAGGAACCTGTTAACCAAATATATATATATTTTTATTCTGTTATTATCTATTTTATCCACAAAATAGAGAGGGTAGTAGTAAGTATACTTACCCCACCATAGAGTTGGATTTGAACGCATGCAAATCTGTGAGAGTAGACATGTCCACACGACCAACATGGCCTGAATGTTCCAAAATAGGAACTCCTGTGTTTAATCCAGGAGAAGCCATTGTTGAAAAGAGCATCACAATCTCCCGAGTTAAATCTCTTAACAGTTTTTCCTCCATCACTTCAAGTTTCATGTCTGATCCACTTTCTACACCAAACAAGTCAAGAACCTTTGCTCTTCCTTCCTGCAGAAGACCGAGCCAAGATGAGCTGAGAGCTTCCTGACAGTGAATAAACAATGGATGCAGGACCACTCCGAGCCATGACTCCCACATATCCCTGGGACAAGTTTTGACTATATAAACTATACAAGTATGAATAAACAGCCGTATGTGCCTGAATTCCATTGACTGCAAGTTCTCCATGAGTGCCATCGCAACATAGTTCGCATCTAAGATTTTAAAGAATGTCTCTCCAATGGTTGTTGATAGACCCAACACGTTGTATCTGTATGTGAATTCAGATAAATGAGAGGAAAATCAAATTCTCTTTGCAAGGCTTACTCAGAGGAGTATACTACAAACTTACCCACTCTCTCGGATACCTTTCAACCAATTTCGTATATCCTCGACTTGTCCTTCTTTACTTCCATCGAACGACCCATCAGCATAAATCGATGTGCCTTTTGACAGTTTAGGATTTGCTTCTCCAAGTAGACTGTACCGCTCAACATCAGTCATCGTCATTGCTGCCCTCAGTTCTGGGGGTAATGTTTGACATACAGAGGGAGACCAAAGGGAATGAAGAACACGGAGTAGCTGTAGATTTTAAAAAATGAACCTTGTCATGTTATTCTTGCAACCAAAAAAAGAAAGGAAAAAGAAGTCTCCTAACATGGTCTATATGCATCCATTATGGCACTAAGGAAGTTAATTACGAATTGAACTAAGTATGTCCATATTTTCAGGGGCATACCTTTAAGAGGGGTGGCAACATCCAAGAAAGATGATGAGCCATAGGATTTGAAGCTGGAGTTGTCACAGAGGTCGTGCCTAATTTGCTTTTTCTGTAACCACTTCTCTTGAGTGCCTTCTCAAAGAATGTAACAGTATGAAATATAGACCACATGTAGGGTGTGTTGGAGCATAAACGAACAAGACCCATCGGGTCTGATAAATAATTGTTCTGCCACTCTGCTTGGATCCATTGTTGACTCAATGGTTCCAATAACCAAGAAAGAACTTCTTGCTGCTGTTGAGCTCTGCGCCAAGTTTAGATTATATCTAAAAACATGAAAAATCTGAAGCTGGATAAATGCAACAAATCAAACTTCTTTGTGAACCAAAACATTACCCTGCCGAGGAAGCCATGACAAGAAATGCTTCACCCAGAATGTTATGCTCCCCACGGAGTAAAGTTCCTTCTTTTGCCAAATAACCCATTGTATCAGCAATACCCTGTGCAAAAATGACAGTAAAGATGACGGTTGACATGACTTCTTGTTAAGGAATTAGTTACAGATCAAAGCTACCTTCATGTGAGGCACAACACTTTTTCCTGCAGCTTTGGCTATTCTAATGAAAGATGTACAAATCTGCAATCTTGTAGCTCTAGATGTACTAGTAGCTGGATCCTGCCAAAGAAACAAGCTATCAGATAACTCATCCACACCTTGACTTGTGCACTGACCAGTAATAATAAAAATTAACCTTCACAACGTGTGGAAGAGAGGTGAGAAGCTCAAACAGTTTATTGATGACACTTCCAACTAAATCTGGAAAATACTTGAGAAAGGGACCCATTGCATCCAGATAGCGCACTTGCACTTTTATAAGTTCTGGTTCATTCCATTTCAAAGACAGAAGCTGCTGAAGCAATACTGGGTCATCAACAGCATAAAACCGAGTATTAAACAAACCTAGCCATAGTAAACAAAAACTAAAGAATATGAAATATGCTGCCATATACCCTCAAATATTCTGCACAGTGCATAATGAACTTCAGAACTTCCGCCAGCAAACTCATTTGATCCATCAAAAATCGTTGCCACAATACAGTCAAGTGCTAATTGCTGGCTGTCCATCACTGCTACATCCTGAAAATGTTTTGTATCATAAGCTTAATTAAGAGCTGGATCATCAAAGAAGCCTCGACACAGAAAATATCTAATGGCTCAGGTTTGTCAAAGGAACTCAACAGTGGGAAATAAAACCTGAAGAGGTGCTGGAGAAGCCAATAGATTCTTGATGAGTGTAATAACCCTTTCGGATATTTTGGTACTGGAAATGAGAGGCTTGTGAGAAGCAATAAGCTTGATCAATTCTAACTGCAAGAAAGAAAGAAGTTTCTGGTTTAAGTGTTTATCTGGAAAGGAAGATCCAATGCATTTGGTTCAGGAACATACAAGCTTCGATCGGTATGGGCCAAAGTCTCCCTTTCCTTCAAATTCATCACTCCAGAGTTCTAGGGGCTGAAGCGAAAGAGCAATTCCAGGAGGAACTTTTTCTTTCTTTAGCATCCACTGGAAAGATACATCAAGTAGAGCGCTAGAGATATCATCATTAATAAGACTTAAAGTCTTTTTCTTTTCACTATCAACCTGGCCTGAACTATCCACACTGCCAGCTGATGATCCCTCACCACTTGGATATGCGGCAGCTATAGGCTTTGGAAGTAAATCCCGCATCAATGACTAAAACCCGAAAGGCAAAGACGCTGGTGTTAGCAACAAATATGTTTGTCTGTGAAAGTTACCAACAAAGAAGGTTGGGTTAGAGAAGATCACATACCAGCCAAAAGAGAAGTGCCTCGAAGTGAAGGCCCAACTTGAAGTGTTGGAAAAAGCCAAGCATCTATACAAACAAAATCTATTAAGGCAACATATTCACAGCATGATTATTTGTGAACAGATCCAATTAAGTAACAAAATATAACAAATTGACAATACGAGATCCGTACCTGCTGAAGGTAAACAGCCATAACACCATCATCAGAAGAGATGCATTGCAAGTTCGTTGAGCCTAGAGAGCCCATACTCTCACACATGCATTCAGCAAAATCATAATCATTTTCATCTATAACGCTAGAACTTGAGGAGGATCTAAATAAGAATTCTCTGGAGACATTTGTCAGGATCTGAAACAAATTGCTAATCGCAGAATCGAACTCTGCAGTAGAAGCATCACTTGGTCTTTTCCTGCATACAAGAAAAGCTATAACTTTCAAAGATATATATGTGCTCATTACTAAATACATCAGACCACACAGCCCAGTTGCATACCTTGAGCAAACGATTTTGAAAACCTCACATGCATGAAGACGGAAGTCAGGAGAAGAAAGTAAGAAGCTGCACCTATTATGAGTTTGCAAGTACGCATCAGTAAGAAAAGAATGCACAGGTAATATCACTATGGCAATCTCTGCAAAAGAGTCAACCAAACTGTACCCACTAAGAATTCCACATCTAGCAAGATCTGGAACAGGAGCCCATTCAGCATATGCGATGATGGCATTCAAACAAGCTATAACCGCATCTGCATGCTGTTTTGCTAAGCCACCCTGCTGCCTACCAGCTTCACTCATTGCAGCTCCAAAGTGTCTCTCAAGAAGCTGCATTTTAATTTATTCAGCAAATTACCACTGCAGCAAACAACTTTACTGAGAGGAAAGTTATGTGCCATACATTATACAACAAAGGCAAAATCTCAGGCAAAGATTGAGTAAGTCCCCGCAACAATAGCCTACGCCTATCACCTGAAGAGAAGTCCATTACAGAAGTTATAAAGGAATATGGAATTCAGATGATGAAAACATTTATAGTTCTCTTAAATACCTTCCAAGTCTTCATTGTGAAGTGTAATATCTTCAGGAAGCCATCTCAGCATCATCAAGACCAACTCAGCCTATTGTTTAAAGAAGAAAAAAAGATGGGAACACTTTTATTGCCTAACTCAATAACTTAAATTATCAAAGTAAATAAATGAAAGAGAGTTCTACTTGTAAGGGACCGTTTGCAGACAAGGAAGCTAATGTAGTAAATATGTCTTGCCAATGATTAGGGCCTTGTCTTCTAACTATCTGCAACAAGCTAAAGATACTAAACAAAGGAAAGTGAATGGAAGCAAAAACAAATGATGACATCAAATGAAAACTCAAACCAATTTAAACTCCTACCTCAGCTACAAGGGCAGCTGACTGACTCTTGAGAGGCCAATTCTCACATGCATTAGCAACCTCTGACATTAGTTCAATAGAAAGATTAACAAGATCCTTGCATTCCGTAGGACTTAATTCATCCCAGCGTAGTCTAACCAAATGCTGCAAAAGAAAATACAGCTTCATCATAAGATGCTACACGTAACAGAAATACATGAATAATCAATCACAAGCAATACATCTTTGCACAAACCTGTAGCATCTTCAAAGCATGCAGACGAATTTCTGAAGACCACTCTTTTCTCACAAGAACAAAGGAAGTATTTGCCAAAACTCTTACATCTCCCGATTTAATCTGCAAGTATTTTCAAAGGCAAACAAAAAAAACCCATAGATTACTCATAAAAAGCTCATGAATTGTATTCAAGAAAAAAATTCCAATAAATCAAATCACCATCATGTTCAACGTGTTGATAACTCTGTTAAATATATTATATCATGAGATCAAAATCCACACCAAATACGATGATTAAACCCACCAAGCAACATTATATACAAACGTAATAATTAACAGCATGCAACATAAATACGCAAATTGATCACCGGATAAATTATAGAAGAAAAGTTCAAAAATAATATTTACAGATTCCAGGAATTGAACCGCCGATTTGCGAGTTTCGGAGGTGGAGCTGTAATCGAGCACGGCGAGAATCGCTCGGGCCACATTAGTCGCCGTAGAGCTGCTATCTTCCATTACTTCCGACGAAAATAGCTCCGAAAAGGAGATTCCCACACTTTCTGACTCGTCTTGCTGGAATTAAATCAATAGCTTGAGAGTTGTGAGAGAGACGTCTGATTTGGCTTTGGGTTTGGGGTTTACGAAAGCTACGGTTCTTCTTCAATTGCATTTTATACGAATCTATATACCTTTTTTTTTTAATATTTCAATTTCACAGGCATTCTAACGTCAATTCTTACAATAGTGACGTAAACTATATTATTATTAATTCAGTAATAGTAAAATTATTAATATGATTAAAGAGAATATATTATAAACACAATACTTAAATAATACTCCTTCTGTTTTACTTTATTTATAGATTTAGAGTTTTTTTTTTACAAAATAAATGTTGTTTTGGGTTTCTAATGCAGATTTTTAATAAGATTTATTTTGTTATTCCAATTATTTTAATGTGATACCAATGAAAAAACTTGTTTAGTGTATTAATGAAAAAAAAAGAATTTTAATGTTTTCTTTTTTGAGGGAGTAATGGAGTATTGGATTTTTTTTTACGGAAATAAATGGAATCAACTAGAGTTTCTCGTAACTATTAGAAGCAGTAAACATTATATTTCGAAAAAAATAAAAAACAAAAGAAACAGAAAAAGAACAACTTTCTTTTCTAAACAACTTTATGTAAAGAGAAATTTCAAAAACTTCTACGAAGTTTCCTTTCTTCATCCAACAAAGTTACAAAGATTTGGAGTTTTCATTATAAAAATTAAATAAATAACTAACATCAAATACCATAGGATAAAATAATTTCCCTCATTTAACTGTTTTGTCAATTTTCTTGAACAATACAAAAAATAAACAAACAAATAACCCACCAAAAAAAAAAAATTCGGAATTTTGTTTTTTCTCAGTGTCTCTATCAAAAAGGAACTTTTGAAACTTTGGGAGTATTAGAAAAATCTCAAACAACGATTTTTTTGCCTTTAGCCTTAGAAGCCATTCTTCTCTCCTTGTTAATATCGTTCCTCGTCGGTGTGGTTGAGTCAGATGCTTCAATGGGAGCCAAAGGGCCAGCCCAAGTCTGAAATGGCTCTTTGGAGTAATAAGTGAAGGGGCCTGAGCTATACAGTATCTCTGATGGATCCAGTCGCCCAGAATATCCCACCTGGAAATCGAGCGACCAATCTTGATGCGCTGGAGGAAACTTCTCGCTCTTGCTCCTCGCATTCTCGGAAGTGATCAAACGCGTCCCCTGTTTTCAAAGACGCAACCCAAAAAAAATTCAGACATGAGCCTAAATGATTCATTTTTTTGGTTTGAATACTTACATCAATGTTAGATTGATTCTCAGCATTGGCTTCAGGAGCTGGCATTGCTCTTGGGGCTCCTTCTCGGGGTCTCATTCTTCTTCTGCTCTCTCGTTGGGCCTTACGGGCTTCTCTTTGTCTGTGAAAACGAATACATTTCTCAAGAAACCATAAACAAATAGTGAAACCATACCAAACCTATTCATACGAGATTCGGTAACAAGGTTTTCTAAAACCGAATACACAAGCTGAAACAAAAAAATTTACCTCTGATCTTCTTGTCGTCTCTGGGCATCAATCTCTTTAGTTGGAGGATATTTCGGGAGATCAGAAGGTTGACATGCCAATGGCTCCATCGTGAAGAACTGCACACCAAAAATATATCGGTCATGGAAGTTTAACTATGATCATCAAGTCACACGCCTAAAGATTCAAAAGTTTCAAGCTTTTAACAACCATCTACACACAGTTTCTACTAACGTCACTCTCAATTCCATAATCTAAATTGATACACCAACTGTTTTTCTATTTCAAAGTTTCAAACAACTTACATCACTCATCAACGCTTCTGTAGCTGTCAGGCGCTCAGCTGGATCGAGTGCTAGAAGCGTATCGAGTAGAGAAAGCGCCCCAGGAGAGAAATCTTTGTAAACCTCTCTTAATTTTCTTTTAAACTGCGGTAAAGGGTTTTGATGAGAATGCTTGTGAGTAGGAGGAAGCCTAATCTTCTTCCAATACTCTTCTGAAGGTGATCCGCATAACTTATATATCCTTAGCAACTGATCGGGCTGCCACATGAACATTATCCCAGATCATATTTCATATGAATCACTCAAACATGAACAAAAAAAATCATTACTTGAGAACTAACCTCGTCATAACCTTGCATAATCGGTTTACCTGCTAACAACTCAGCTAAAATGCAACCAGCGCTCCATAAATCAACACCAACACTGTACTCAACAACACCGTGAAGAAGCTCTGGTGCTCTGTACCATAAAGTAACAACCCGACTCGTCATCTGTTGCCTTGTACTCGCATCAAAAAACCTTGCAAGCCCGAAATCGCCTATTTTAAGAACTCCTCCATCATCTATAAGAAGGTTTGCTCCTTTAATATCACGGTGAAGAACTCCTCGATTATGGCAATGCTCAAGCCCAGAGAGTAGCTGCTTCATATAGCATTTAACCTGAAACATAAACATTAGTAATCTATTTCACCAAGGCCTCTGGCTTTGTGAACCTATTTCACCAAGGCCTAACCTGTTGCTCCGAGAACTTTATGTCCGGGCTTATGCAAGACCAGCTAAATCGTGATGCATATAGCGGAAAACCACGTATAAACTAGACGACATCCTCGAAGTAACCAAACCTTCCAACTTAATGACATTGGGATGATCCAATCTCCTCAAAATCAGAATCTCTCTAGCCATAAATCTCATTTTCTCGGGGTCATTAACATTCCACGGCACTTTCTTTAACGCCACGATGTTTCCTGTCAACAAATCTTTCACCTTGTACACATTACTATAAGTTCCTGATCCAATCTACACACAAACAACAAACTTAAATTACCCAAGATCATTGTAAATAACAAAACAAAAACAGATTTTTCCCTCACCATCTCAATCTTCTCGAAAGAATCCGCTTTTCGTGGAAGCCATCCGTTTAGTGCTTCCCCGCAGACTTCAGCTAGCCACGATGGCCATCCGGCTGCAAGTTGCTCACCGATCAAATTCTTTGGCGGGTTGCTTTGTCCCGGGTCAGGCTTAGACCTTTTGGATTTCCTCTCTTTGGCCTCAGTCACAACAAATCCATTCTCTTCCTTCTGATCCACAATAGCTTCATGGTTCCCAACCTCCTCAACAACAACACTAGTACTCTCGGTAATTTCGGTTTTGATCACTGACATATTGTTTGGTTCTATTGGATTAGACTCAATCCTAGTACTAACTTCGTGTCTAGACCCAGAAACTGATCCTGCTGATCCGGGTCGACCCAATACACAACCCATCTCATCAAACTAACCTTCATTTGCTCAACATGTTTTCTAAAAGAAATCTCTTTGAATCAACTTTAACTGCAACTCAAACAAAGACGGGAAATTTCAAAAGGATAAACCATCAACTGAAATCAGAAAACAAACAGCTAAATTGATTCCTACGAGTATTATATCAGAGATCAGATTTAAAACTTAAAACGAGTTGCAGAAATTTACTTACTTTATGATCGAGGAGAAGCAAAATTCGCAACCCAGATGGTAAAATGTGAGACTTGAACAGATAAAAACAACTGCAGAAAAAACCCAAAAAAGAAAGAAAAATCAATTAAGGATTTGGAAAAGGCAAGCTGATACATACACACAGATGAAATAAGCTAATAGATAGATATACAGATACAGAAATAGAGTCGTATACCAATATATACGTGCCTCCATTGCTTTAGACGAAAGAGACCAACTTGGTATATAAATCTCAAGGAGAAGAATTGGTCGAACTGCTTCGAATTAGACAAGAAAAAGGAATAAATAGCAACAGACGAAGAGCTGTTTGGCTGTTTTTATTATTTTTTTTTTGTTGGACGCAAAGTGACCACTCTCCTTCATCCCCCACTCGATTTTACTTCTTTCTTAGCTCTGTCTTGTAAAGAGAGTGAGTACTAGAAAGTTTGAGGTGAACAATTGTTTCCTTATCTAAATTCTGAATTTTGTTTCTTTTTAGATTTTTAATTACTCATATATTCTCAAATGCATTATCTTACGAGGACATTGTCTTTTTTAAGCATTTCAATAAAATTTGATGGTGTTAAAAAAGAATTTTGGTCACTAATTACACTTAATTTCGGATATGAAACGGCTGGCTATGAATTTATTCATTCCAAGCATTTGCAAACTACAACAATTACATTATGTATTCTTTATAGACACTATTAATTCTATTCACTTAATAGTCTTCTACATTAATTTGAGTTACTTTAAATTTAATTGAAATTGTGCCAGACAATAACCAAAATAGACGTGCGCTAGTCAACAAAGAAAAATATACAAGATCATAAAAGAGATACTTGAAGTTTTCTATGTAAAAAATCAATTAATAAGCAACAATAATAATTTACATCAAATACCATACGATAAAATAATTTCCCTCATTTAACTGTTTTGTCAATTCTCTTGTACAATACACATAATAACCAAATTTAAAAACATATAACCCACCAAAAATTAAAAATCGGAATTTTGTATTTCTCAAAGTATCTCTATCAAAAAGGAACCTTTTGAAACTTGGGAGGATTAAAAATAATCTCTCAAACAACGATTCTTTTGCCTTTAACCTTAGAAGCCATTCTTCTCTCCTTGTTAATATCGTTCCTCCTCCGTGTGGTTGAGTCAGATGCTCCAATGGGAGCCAAAGGGCCTGACCAAGTCTGAAATGGCTCTTTGGAGTAAGAAGAAGTGAATGAGCTTGTGCTATACGGTATCTCTGATGGATCCAGTCTCCTTGAAGATCCCACCTGAAAACCGAGCGATCCGTCTTGATGCGGTGGTGGAAACTTCTCGCTCTTGCTCTTGGCATTTGCGTGCGTGATCATACGCATCCTCTGTTTTCAAAAAAGGAACCCAAAAAGATTCAGACATGTGCCTAAAAATGTTTCAATTTTTTTGGTTTGAATACTTACATCAATGTTAGATTGATTCTCAGCGTTGGCTTCAGGAGCTGGCATTGCTCTTGGGGCTCGTTCTCGGGGTCTCATTCTTCTTCCGCTCTCTCCTTGGGCCTTACGGGCTTCTCTTTGTCTGCGGAAACAAATACATTTCTCAAGCAACCATAACCAAAAATGTGAAACAAATTCATATATTAGATTCAGTAACTAGTTTTTCTAAAACTGAAAGCCCGAATAAACAAGCTGAAACAGAAAACTTTACCTTCGATACTCTTCGTCTCGTCTCTTGGCATCAATCTCTTTAGTTGGAGGATATTTCGGGAGATCAGAAGGTTGGCAAGCCAATGGCTCTGTCAAGAAGAACTGCAGACCAAAAATATATCGTCATGGAAGTTTGAACTACGATCATCAAGTCACACGCCTAAAGATTCAAAAGTTTCAAGATTTTTTCCATCTTAAAACTACTTTTTACTATTAAATTCATCAACTTGATTAGCTAGTTGATCAATCTAGTAAAGAGTAAGAAACATCCCAATTTTTGCATATAAGACCTGATCAACCCAAAGTTTCTACTTACATCACTCTCATTTCCGGAATCTAACTTTATACCCCAACTATTTTCCTATTTAAAACTTTTCATTGCAAAAAAACTTACATCACTCATCAATGCATCTGTAGCTGTCTGGCGTTCAGCTGGATCGAGTGCTAGAAGCGTATCGAGAAGAAAAAGCGCCCCAGGAGAGAAATCTTTGTAAACCTCTCTTATTCTTCTTTTATACTGCGGTAAAGGCTTGTGATGAGAATGCTTATGAGTAGAAGGAAGCCTAATCTTCTTCCAATACTCTTCTGAAGGTGATCCGCATAACTTATATATCCTATGCAACTGCTCGACCTGCCGCGTGAACATTATCCCGGTTCACATTTCATATGAATACCTAAATCCTGAACACAAAGATCATTACTTGAGAACTAACCTCGTTACGACCTGGCATAATCGGTCTACCAGCTAACAATTCGGCTAAAATGCAACCAGCGCTCCATAAATCAATACCCACACTGTACTCAACAACACCGTGAAGAAGCTCTGGTGCTCTGTACCATAAAGTCACAACCCGATTCGTCATCTGTTGCCTTTTGCTAGCATCAAAAAATGTTGCAAGCCCGAAATCGCCAATTGTAAGAACTCCTCCATCGTCTATAAGAAGGTTTGATCCTTTAATATCACGGTGAAGAACTCCTCGATTATGGCAATGCTCAAGCCCAGAGAGTAGCTGCTTCATATAGCATTTAACCTGAAACATAAACATTAGTAATCTATTTCACCAAGGCCTCTGGCTTTGTGAACCTATTTCACCAAGGCCTAACCTGTTGCTCCGAGAACTTTATGTCCGGGCTTGCGGCAAGACCAGCTAAATCGTGATGCATATAGCGGAAAACCAAGTATAAACTAGACGACATCCTAGAAGTAACCAAACCTTCCAACTTAATGACATTGGGATGATCCAATCTCCTCAAAATCAGAATCTCTCTAGCCATAAATCTCAAGCTCTCGCGTTCATTAGCATCACACCGCACTTTCTTTAACGCCACAATGTTTCCTGTCAACGAATCTTTCGCCTTGTACACATTACTATACGTTCCTGATCCAATCTATACACACAAACAACAAACTTCAATGACCCAAGATCATTGCAAATAACAAAACAAAAACAGATATTTCCTTCACCTTCTCAATCTTCTCGAAAGAATCTGCTTTTCGTGGAAGCCATCCGCTTAGTGCTTCCCCACAGACTTCAGATAACCACGACGGCCATCCAGCTGCAACTTGCTCACCGAGCAAATTCTTAGGCGGGTTGCTCCGTCTCGGGTCAGGCTTAGACCTTCTTCTTTCACCTCTGGATTTCCTCTCTTTGGCCTCAGTCATAACAAATCCATTCTCTTCCTTCTGATCCACAACAGCTTCATGGTTCCCAACCTCGTCAACAACAACACTAGTACTCTCGGTAATATCGGTTTTGGTCACTGACACATTGTTTGGTTCTATTGGATTAGACTCAATCCTAGTACTAATTTCGTGTCTAGACCGAGAAACTGATCCTGCTGATCCGGGTCGACCCAATACACAACCCATCTCATCAAACTAACCTTCATTAGCTCAACATGTTTTCTAAAAGAGATCTCTCAGTGGCACAATCTTTGAATCAACTTTAACTGCAATACACACATAAATGAGTATATTCATATCAGAGATCAGATTTAAAACTTAAAAAGGTTAGAGAATTTACTTACTTTATGATCGAGGAGAAGCAAAATTCGCAACCCAGATGGTCAAATCTGAGACTTGAACAGACAAAACTAGCTGCAGAAAAACCGAAAGAGTTAAAAAAAATAAAACCCTAGTTTTAAGACGAGAGATGTCAGGCAGTGAGACAAGTCAAACAAAGGTAAAGATCTGAAAACTTGTTCAAAACTCTGAGGAGAAAGAGATACCACAAAATTCAAACAAAAATAAGAATGAAATGAAGGATTTCAAAAAATCCACAAAGAGAGCCAAAAAAGAAGAAAAGAAAAAGGAAAATGGAGTCCAGAAGTTTTAAAAATCAAACCTTTAAAACAAAAAGAAAAAGAAGAGAAAAAAAAATCAATTAGGGGGTTTGAAAAAGGCAAGGTGGAAACAAATCACACATATGAAATAAGTAAAGTTATAGTAGAGATATAGGGGTGGATTATACAGAATACAGATATATAACCGTAGACCAATATATACTTGCCTCCATTAGTTTAGACGAAAGAGACCAACTTCGGTAAATATAAAATCTCAAGGAGAAGGATTGGTTGAACTGCTTCGAATTGGGCTTTTTATTTACTTCAAAAACTCTTTTTTTTTTCTTCTCTGTTTTTGGTTTTGAATCAGACAAGAAAAAGGAATAAATAGAAACAGACGAAGATCTGTTTGGCTGTTTTCATTAGTATGCATTATTATTATTGTTTTTTTGGACGCAAACAGGTCAAAAGGCTCAAAGTTACTACTCTCCTTCTGCCCCCACCAACCTCTAACCCCATTTTACTCCTTTCTTCTCTTTTTTCTCGATTACAATTTCCGATTTTTTAATTTGTAGAATACACTAGGAGTATAAAGTTTGAGAACAACTATTATTCCCTTTTCTAAATTCCGTTTCTTCAGATTTTAAACTAGTAGTCAGTCATATATTCTCAAAATGCATTATCTTACGAGGACATTGTTTTCTTTTAAGCATTTAAATACATAAAATAATTAATGTTGTAAAAAAATTGATTTGTTGGTTACTAATAACACTTATTAATTTCGGATATGAAACGGCTGGCTATAATAGATGAAAAGTTGTTTTTTTTTTCTCAAATGAAATATTTGATGATGTAAGAAGTGTTTTTTTTTTCATTGACAAGGATAGAAGAAAAATTGATATATCATACTACTCTGTTGGTCAAACAATATTTCTTAACATAATAAAACAATATTTGGTATATGTCCACCTAATTTTGGTATATGTATGATTAGAACAACACTTATGACTTTTCTTATATTAAAATAAGAATTATGATACATAATGAGAGTTTCCTTCATCTCTCCAATCAAAGAAGCTCCTTTATCAAGACTCAATTGTAAACCAAACAAGGAACAAACGCTAAGGAACTAGTGATTACTTCTGTCCTTTCGAATAAATCATTTTTCTCTTTTCTCTTTTCTTATATATAAACAAAAGCTATGAATTTATTCATTCCAAGCATTGCAAACTACAATATTTACATTATTTATTCTTATTGACACTATTAGTTCTAATGACTTCTAGTCTTCTGTACATTAATTTGAGTTACTTTAAATTCAATCGAAATTGTGCCAGACAATAAACCAAAATATACATGCGTAGTCAACAAAGAAAAATACAAGATCATAAAGGAGATACTTCGCCTACAAATCTCGAATATTTTAACTTAAAATATTTTATTTGGTAAATCTACAAACACGTTTGGTAGCAAAAATTTTGATTTTATGGAACAGATTGTTTTATTTAGTTATTCTGGTTTCCAAATATGATACTAGATAAAACATGCAAAACAATATTGTACAACTACAAACTATAAATTAAAATAGAGTTCCAAAACCATCTAGAACAAATATTAAAGTTTGGGCGAAAAGGATTTAAATACGAATTCATCATTCAAAATGATGATTTCAGACAATTTAGTAACCTTACCACCTATTTCTATAAATAAAATGCAATGCAACGAAAACACTAATCTTACACTCAGAGATTTCTCAAAATCTGTTCTCTTCTTCAGTTCTTAATTTTCTTTTTCTTCTCTTTCTTATCTTTCTTCTTGGCTGGTGTTTCAGTTTCTTCTTCTTCCTCATGCTTTCTCTTCTTCTTATTCTTCTTCTCCTCCTTTGCAACCTCTACGGCTTCAGCCTCTGCTTCAGCTTTCTTCTTTTTCTTCTTCTTTGATGGTTCCTCCTTTTCGGATTCCTCCTCCTCCACCTTCTTCTTCTTCTTCTTCTTTGATGGTTCCTCCTTTTCGGATTCCTCTTCCTCCACCTTCTTCTTTTTCTTATCTTTCTTCTTTGATGGCTCCTCGGACTCAGATTTAGCTGATGTCTGCCCAAGAAGAGAATCTGCAGCAGTGTTGTAAGTCTGCACATAACAAACATTAGTTAAGATTTACTTCATCATAAACCCAAGAGCAGATATAAAAATCAAACAGACAGAGAAACAATCCTGACCTTAGCAGGAGTGATAAGACCACCAGATCCCGCCTTTTTATCCTTGTCATAGACTTCAATCTTAGCTTTGCCTTTGGCTGAAGCAGACAGACGACCTAGATCTTTTCCTTCAAGATTTCTCAACCTAACTTCAAGCTGTGAGATTACAAGAAACATCATCAGCACCTAAGACTGTTCAGAGGGACTAGCAAAAGCAAAGCAGAAAGTTAATGAAAAGTGTTACCTTGGTACGGTTTTCAAGTCCCATACTGTTATCTTGGTCATCACCAAGAGCATCGTATCTAATCGCAAGAGCGGCTTTAGCAGCTAACGACCGAGAGATCTTTCCTTTGTGTTTTGGCGCTGCTTGACCAACCACAGATGCATGGTAAATCAAACCGTACTTGGGTGTGGCATGCTTTGTCTTGAGTGCTCTAAAGAGAGCTTTCTCAGCACCGAGAATCTGAATGGTGCTCCCAGGTTGCTTGGCGAGGTTCAGTAAACTACCTCCATGAGAAATTAGACGAGCACCGACTAGCTCCCCAACTAAGGCAGTGAGATTGGGAGCAATAGTATTCATTCTGCTCTTCAGATAATCGTAAAGCTGAGCTCTGTATTCAGCAAGAGAAAGAACCTGATCACAGAGTTCACGGATGTGCAACAAGTCAAGGTCATTGACTTCTGTTCCCATAGAAATCACAGCAGCTTCCTTCAATCCCGCCTCAACTTCCTCTTCTAAGATCTGCAATAAACCAGAAACAACAGTGTATATAATCATTAAACAGAGAACTTTTGTTAATGGAAATAGTTTTTACACAGTTTAGAATCTCAAGGTCACCTCAGAGAAGTCTAGCTTTGCAGCATTAATCCGGTCTCCCATCAATTTAACAGATTTGGCATATAGTATATTGTCTGATATGATCTTAGCAAGCTCTGGAAAATGCCATCCGTACCATTCTCTAACCCTCATCGCGTAAGTGTTTAATTCCTTGTCAAGATCATCAAGTAGACCAATAGCTTGAATAATCATGGTGTCCACCTGACAAAAACAAAACAGTTAGGAGATGAGAGATGCAAGTGAAGCAAAGATAAACACTAAAAAGCTAATGAGTTTCATAATTTAACACAAGGTTAGATTAAATCTATTCACAAATACTACATGACACAAACAAAATAAAAAGACTAATATAAAGTTGCAGGAATAAAAGATACCTTGTCAGAACTAAACTTTAGCTTGTATCTAGCTAAGCTGTGAGACAAACCCAAGCTCATAGGAGTCAAATCTTGATCACCCAAACCAGAAATGAGTTCTGTGAACTGACTTCTAACACCTCGTAGAAGCTCCATTACAGCATTGTTGTGAATGCAATCAATTTTCTGTAAGTGTTAAGAAAATTAATTAGCACCACAAACACAGAACAGACAGTAAAAAAATATGTAATAATGTGAAATTGTAGAAAATCACAAACCAGCTTCTCCTTGATCACATTTCCGAGCTTTGAATCAGCCACAGCTAAGGCTTCACCTTCACAGTTAGCTTTCAAAAAATTTCGCAAACCTTTGCTTGGAGTTCCCTCCAGCAATTTAGCAACTGCTTCGAGAGCTTCAGATGTGTTATCAAACCTATCAAAAGCTTTCAGCTTCACCATCTGGTACACCAAAAAAATATGTGAGAACTCAACACTAAAGCTAGTTATAGATTTTCTGAAACCAGACACTTAAGTATTCATTAGTGCATAAAGAAACAAACAAACAAAATCACCTTTCGTGCTGAGTCTGGAGACGAGAACTCTTTACCCAAATCCTGCAAAATAAAAACATAAAATCGCTGAATTTAAAAATCCCAAGGTGGAGCAAAGAGAGAACAAAAGAATGAAGATAAGTCACCTCAACGTTAGCCAGCTTTCCTTCATCTAGAACTTTAAAGAGGGCAAAGCCCGCTGGTGTCTCGAATAGCAAGATCATCTTCACAAAACTCTCAACTACGTACCTGAATAGAAAAATTAAAATAACACTTAGAATCAGAACAGAACAGTAAAGATAAGTATCAGAGTAATACAAATTAAATAAAAAGTTGACGTTTTGAGATCAGAATCTAGCAATCAACAGCATTCCCTATAAACCCTTTTCCTGCTTTTTATTCAAATATAATCCTTTTTAGAAGAAAAAACAGAGACAACAACAAAATAAAGAATAGAGATACACACAACTAAAGCCATTAAACTTTATCAAAGTATTCAAAACTCCACAATCTCATGCAAACCGAAAAAACGAAAAGAGCATTCATCTTTAAGGAGAGAGATTGAGTGTACCTGAGTTAATCGAAGCTGCTGCGTGTGAGAAAGGAAGAAGACGACGGAGACGGGAAAGGACTTAGGGTTCTAAGAAGTTATATTATAGCAGTTGAATAATAGTCGGGCCTGCGTTTTAAGAAGTTTTAAAACAATGACTTCAAACTTAGGGTTTAGCTTAGACCCCGACTGTGGTTTAAGCTTTCACCATAATGGGCCTAAAAGAATTATTTTTATTGGCCCGTTTATTATTATATTCAAAACGCAGCGTTTTGGCCTTCTCTTTCTCCTTATTGTCTTAGTTTTTGAATCTCTCTTTCCGCAATTGTTTTCTCTGTGTTTACAGATTTGTCTAGAATCTGTAGAGCTCAAAGCTTCCAGGTACGGTTTCTAATTTCTCGTTGATTTTCCCTAATTCTCTCGATTGATTGCTTTTTCATATTTGTAATCAACTTTATTTCATAGTCTAGCTCTCTATGACGTCATCTGATTAGGTTCCGTAGTTCCTAAAAATCAAGGTTTTGCGTGTGTTATGAGGTTAAACTCAGAGAATTATGTAATTAGTTTTCGAGGAAGCTGGGTTTTATGTGTCGATTTGTGTTTGATGTTTAACCTAACTTTGCAGGAAGTTATGGCTAGTGAAGATGAATCGATTGAACAAAAATCTGCTGCTCGTAAAGAGGCACTTAGAGCTCTAAGGGCAGCTCAGGAACTCTCTGAGAGCAAGGAAGACGGAGAAGATGATGCTGCAGTCGAAGAAGAGTGAGTTTACTTTCTTTGACTATGCTTCTCTCCTTTTACTAGAATCATTAACGATGCCAATGCAGCACCCATTATGTTTCATTGCTTAATTACTCGTGTTAACATCCTTTGTTTTTGTCATGTGCTTACTGTTTATGGATTCTCTTTGAATTTACAGTGGTCCAGCTATGAAGTTTCGAAATTATGTGCCTCAAGCTAAGGAGCTTCAGGATGGTAAAGTTGCTCCACCTGAGCTACCCAAATTCGAAGATCCAATTGTTGCATTAACACCTGCAGTGGAGAAGAAAGAGGTGCATGACTGTTTTTTGTTTTCTATTTACACTGACCACCAACAGCCTGCGTGTTTTGAATTGTTGTTTGCTTTACTCAGTGCCTCTTAAGCTTACAACGGAATTTATCTTGTAGGATCCATTTGTCAACATTGCTCCAAAGAAGCCAAATTGGGACCTTAGAAGAGATGTCCAGAAGAAGCTTGATAAGCTCGAAAAGCGGACTCAAAAGGCAATGTATAAACTCATTGGTAAGTGGTAAATTGTATCTACACGTTTGGTCCAATCTATGGAAGCTTGATTAAGCTAGTTAAGTACGGTTTAAGGATAGGTTAAGACATTAGTCTATGGCTTCATTAGTGAGACTTTGAACACTGAATTCATTAGTATTATTATTATTATGCAAGTGCAAAGTAGAGTGGTTCGTTAGTATGGAATTAACATATGCATTATCATTATCTAATTGCAGACGAGCATGAGAAAGAACGTGAGATGGCTGAAGCTGATGGAAACAACATCGAAAGTTGAAACCTGACTATATCAAAGAAGCCAGCCAGAGAACTTGATTTTGTATAACTGTCTGTTAAAAGCTTCGTTTTGGAAGTGACTAGACCATAGGACTTGATTTCTCCTCTCGTTTTGTGGATCCTACTTCCATTGGCATAGACAGGTTTATATGTTAATTTTTTTGTTGAGATTGTGATGTCATATTTCGGAGTAGAATTTAGCACGGTCTGGTTTTGTTCCAGATTTGGTCTAATCGGCTTGAAAGAAACATACCAAACTCAATTTAGTTAAACATCGGATTGGTCACACACTGAACTCTGTTTTCTGGCTTGGTATGATTTACGATGGTCCAGTTTTGGTCTCTATTAACTTCGCTTAAGATTAAAAAAACAAAAACAAATTATGAAACCAATTTTCATTATTGAGAAGGCTCTTGAGCAGGTTTTTCTCGGCATGCATGTTGCTTCCAGAGTAGAGATGTTGGATTTTAGATACAACAATATCGGTTTATTTTTATTTCAGGAAACACTCGAAAACAGTGATACTAAGTTTTGTTTTTTCCAAAAGCTCAAACCTAATGTACAAATTCAGTAAAGCTTTCGCCACCATCTCAACTAATAATATCTTGGACCTTTATCGGTTGCTCTGCATTCATGAATCCAAGCTCCAAAGAAGAGAATTATTCTCCAGCATGAAGCTGAGTAAAACACTCTAAGCCGAGATTTATGCTTTTTCAAGGAACTAGCAATGAAAAGCTATAGACATCCATGTGATTAAATGCACCAGCAGATCCCAATCTGTAGAGCAATAAACGATATCGTGATATTCAATTTCAAGGCTTTCTATCCACATTAAAAAAGTATGGTTCCTTTCATTGTTTCAAATGGAAAAGAGTAATCTACAAAGGCTTTGGTATCATCAGGGAGTTGTCAAAAGCTCATATGAAAAATCTACCAAAGCTTTTTTAAGCTCAGTTATCTCTATTTTCTTTCTGATGGAAAACACCTAATATGAAATCACCTTCTCCAGTAAAAAAAAAAAACACATCAAGTGCTCCACAAATTTTATCTAGACAAACTCACCAACATCATGCATTTTCATAAGTTTTCACCTTTTCCAAACAAATTACCTCAAAAGTTATCTAGCTACAGCCAATCTGTAGTTGAGAATTAGATCCTCAGGTTTCTTCCATATGTATGCTCGGACAGTTGCTAAACTCATTTCTGGAGATAAGACCTGAAATTATCACAGACAACAGTTCGTTTAGCCTCATACTGCAAAAGGATAAATGAGACACTGAAAACAAAACTCTTAAGAATTAGAAGTTGAGCATTGTTGGATCTCCTGAAGCTGACTTGCCTGGTTATTGCATAAGATCTCAATGGAAGGTCTAAGTTTCTGCCAAGGCATTGTTACAGACGGTAGCAATCCATTTCCTGCAAACAGGTGCTGTGGTCCTCCTGAAACACTTGCTGCATCAATAGCTAGAGTTTCCAACGAACTGTCAAGAACCATCTTTTCCGCAACGTAAGTGGTAACCTACATAGACAAGACCATATGAAAATAAAGCTATTGAATAACACAAAGTGCAAGCAAAACTATAGGTTTAGTTTACAGATAACTGCACCTTGTGAACTCTTAAGATCCGGGGTGCACTAAGTTTCCCTAGGGTGACCACCTGCACATTTGAACCTTCACATGGATGCAGGAAGAAGCTTAATCTGAAAATTTGGAGACTTTTCAAAGTAAGATATTTAAGCAAGACAGTATGCTTTATCTATTTATAAAAAATGTAAAAAACATTTGTGAGGAAAATGCTAAAAGTCCACACTATTTTTTTGATTAAAGAAAAATACTTTGTATTTTCTCTAGTTGGAAGGCGATTGTTCAAGACAGCGTCCAAGCACCACAATGGGAAGTCCTTCTCATCTTCAGTTCCAGTAAACTCGGTTATCTTCTTCCTCCACGGTCCTCCTTGAGAACCCTCGGTAATGATGGATGGAGGGGATACAGAAGAAAAATCGAATGGAGGATACACTGGATCACTCGCAGCACTACTGTCTTCAGTTCTGGATGCAATTAGATTTTTTTTGGTATCTTTTACCGGTAAAGCATCTCCAGAGGCAAGAACTTGGGGCTTTGGTTTGTGCTTCTTCTTTGCCACCCAATGACCCAGGAGGCCTTTCAATGTCTCACGGCCTAGATTAATCTACATATCACATAATCCAATGACAATTATTTTTCGAACAAACAAAAGTCTAAATATAAAAAAAGCACTTGCATATGAAGATCCATTAGTTATATGTAACAGTGAGATAAGAAGTCCCCAATTATATGAAACATAACAAAAAATGCAGGAATATAATCTACCTTATCATCTTCAGGTCGCCCGGAAACTGTAAGATCTGCTGAATACATCTCAGCAGAGAAGCATTGTGGAGTCTCCAAATGTATAGATAAGCATCCAAGTCGTGTATCAACAGTAAACCATGATGGAATGCTAACCTGAAAAGGCAGAGATGAACAATATATCATAAAGGTAAACAAATCTGCTAGTCTCACTAAAGAAAAAGTATCATAACCTCCGAAAATAAATCAAGAGACTTACCATCTCAAACAGTTCTTCTTTCTTCTCTTCAAATGAAATCTGCAAAGATGGAAACATATATATATTTCACTTAGTACTTCTCCAGGTGCATTTGGAGATGAATGTTAACGATATTTCAGAATTACAGCAGCAGATACATATAACAATATCAGAAACTCAAAGAAGTCAAAGTTCCACAGAGACCTTCCCATAGTCCTCTACCACAACACCCCTAGTTATATCCCATAATTTTACTGAGCCAGCTGCATCCTGCAAATGAAAACAAAAACAGATATCATCCGCCTCTCTATAAATCTATCAATGGTGGTCTTATCAGAGCATTCAGGGAAGTCTATTTCACCTTGGTTAAAATTTGCCTTTTATTATTCAAAATCTCATGTTGCCCAATCGGATGAGTTCCTGGAACAGTTATTGACGGCTCCTTGTAGGCAGGGGGCTGCAGACAAGCCAAAAGTTAACAACACTGATTCAAAAAAGATTAAACAAGCATTTACAGGAGGAAATTATTAATCGTACTGGATTTAGTCCTTCCAAGGATACCCTCGCTCTATTGAAAGACAAATTCCCGGCCAAGAAAGAGCCACCTCGTTGAAAGATCTTTTGAGGACTCTGTACTTCGGCAGGCCATCTCTCTACAGAGGAGTCTGTTGTTGCAACCCATATACTATTATCTTGCAATGCTAATTGCTGAATCGGATGTTCCTTAGTGCACAGCAAAACACTCTCTCTTGTTCCCAAGTCTGTCAAGTATAACTGAAAGAAATATAACACATAAATGAAAGTTAAAAAGGAAGTTAATGCTGGAGGGGAACCAGAGAAAAATGAGAGTTTGGTATTTACTCACACATTGGTCTCTTCCACCGCTATAAACATGATTAAATGATGGAGTGCATGCAAGTGCCCAAACAGAATCTGTATGCACTGCATAGGTGTGAAGACATCGCTGCTGACCTAGATCCCAGAGTCTATAAATGAATTTAGAACCAGTTAGAACTGAAATTATCACTATAACTTCAGCCACAGGGCTCATGGTTATGAACTAATTAATAAAAGATACAGACCTTATCATAGAATCAGAGGACCCAGACAAGCAAAACCTGCAGTCTCAAAATAAGAAACATGAGGAAAATCAATCAGTCAGAGAAGAATAGACCATTGCTTGCATCAACAATAAAAAAAAAAAAAAAATCTTACCTGCCAGTTGAGTCCAAAAGCAGCACTCTGACATTATCTGTATGCCCCCTCAGCTTCATACTTTTTGAACCAGTTCTAGGATCCCAGACACGTAAAACCTGCAATAAACAAATAGAACTGAGTAGTATTCAGAAAACATAAACCTAAAGATCGTCTTTGTTATTGTTCCCAGGTATATTCTCAACAAATGCATTGTACGAATACCTTCTCCGTTCCACCAGAGACGAGCATTGTCCCGGTATCATTCATCGCCAAAGCATAGACGGATTCCTTATGGCCTTTGGCAATTGTTGGTGTGTACCCATGGGATGGAGATGACTGCACAGAGATATTGTTGCTCGAACCAACAGTTCTTAAACTTGTAACGGGAAGAGAGTTCCCAGGACCACTTGCACCATTTGAAGAACTATCTTCCATTGCATCATTGGGTTTTGTAACTGGTGACAAAGCAGCTTCGATATCCCATATAAAAACCTCCCCGCCAAGGCCACCAGATGCAACAACATAGCTCTAGAAGTTTTGTCACCACAATAGGATTAGAATGTGATAATGAGAAATTCATATTTCCTAAAAAAAGACTCGTACCACCAGGCCAAACAATTTTTTTCAGGTGCCATAAAAAAGAATGGAAGAAGGACAAATTACATTTTTCGCTGCAACTGCCAAACAAGTAACATAGTCAGAGTGCTGACGGAGAGTCCTTGTACAGACTCCATCTGATAAGCCGTTCCATGTCTAGAGTGGTATAGGAAAATTAAGACGCAGTTAGAAACCTATATGGTGACACAAACAAAACAAATTAAATGTCGGTTGTATACTGCTAGTGAAACAAAGTAGCAAACCTTGACCGTAGTGTCTGAAGAACAAGAAACAAGAGTGCTTTCACTAGCCAGAGCAGCATCGTTCACCTGACCAGTCGAACATGGGGGTTTGATATTATCACATGTACAACAGCACAGGATTCACCTCAGGAAACAAACGATCCTAATTACTGATCATCCTTATATAGTAAAATTTCAGTGTCAGAAAAATTCTATACCCAATCAACATGAGACTCAAACGTAGCTGAGCAAAAGGTCGCATTCTCATTAAATGCCCATCTCTTGAGTGTACCATCACGACTTCCAGTGAAGAGGTAACTTTGATCACTAGAAACAGACGACTTCAACACATCCAAGCAATTGATGCCAGCACAATGCTGCAGCGTGCCATATCATGAAAAGAACATCATCAGGATTGATTTGATAAGGAGATGTTTATAACTTCAAAACTATTTTAAAGTCTTGTCGAGTTAAAGAATCTGACCTTTGTGTCGTTGGCATCATTTAATACATATGTAAGCTTTTTCTCTTTGCGAGTGCGAACAGACCCGCCATTACTCCCGGCACTTCCAACGCGGTGCATTTCAAATTATCCTGAAAGGAGAATATTACAAAGACAAGCCAGCAAGTGAGGGACAAGTAAACCTCCACCTTAAGGAGACTAGTTATCATCATTATCCAAAACGAAACAAGACCAAAGCGAATATTGCTAAGACAAAAGCTGGTAAATTGAATAGTCTGAATTGAGAAGAATCAAAACCTATGGGACAGACACAAATAACCCCAGCTCAGAATAAGATTCTCCAATATTCCAGATAAACAACAGTTATCCACATCGAAAACAATAGTTATAAGCTCCCAAAACCCTCCATTGATTAATCAAAAGATAATAGTCGGATACAGAGCAGCTAAATCGTAAGAATTTTGGAAGAAGACGATCAATATCAAAGGCCAGACTCAATTTCGATGTACAAGAGACAGATTACAAAATCCTCACTACTCAGCTCTAAGACTTTTCACTTTTGATCTATACACAGTACGGAAAAAAAACATCAATTTCACAAAAACACCATTGAACATATACGATTAATTCCAACTACTTCCTAAGGGTGCCAATATCAAATGATGAGAACAAAAAAAAGTAGAATCAGTCGTAAACGAAATCGTCTACATACCTTAGTCTGAACTTGAGATGTAATCGATGATGATAACTATGAGATTCAGCAGCACAGCACACACTTTTCACACAAAAAGAAACCCTAGAATCGATCTTTCGCGCGGGAGAGAATCGAGATTTAGGAATCAGGTTGATCTAGAAACTGGAAAATTTGCAGGAATTTGGATATGTGAGGAAAATTAATGAGAGCCAAGAAGGAAGAAGAAGAAGAAGAGCACAGCCTTTTTTCCAAAGCGTGATTGCCTTTGGAGAATTGGAGGAAAAAGAAAGAAAAAAAAAAGTTTTGTTTGGAAGGAAACTGGACTTGGTAAAATCAGCCCATAGGACATAGCGTTAAGCGAAATAGTGGCTGTATAAATTGAAATATTAGTCTCAGATGGATAAGATTATATCAAATCTATTTAGGGGTGTTGTTATTTTTTATTGGATGAGGGATTACTTTACCACATCACGTTTTAGCTTTACTGGTTTCAGGTTATTGATGTATTATAAATTGCTAAGAAACAAATTATTTAGTTTATTTTTGGTTAAAGCATATTGACTTTCATTGATTTAATAATTTTAGTTGTTGTTTTTTTTTCTTTCTTTAAACTGTATTACATTCCTCAACTCTTTTGTGGTTTCCTTACAGCGACATCATTTATATACAATACTTTGTTGTTGATTATAGACAATAATTTTTTTTTCTTCAATTAGTATTAGATGAAAGTATATGTTTGTGGTAATTTTATGGATTTATAAATCAAAAAATCACTATGTAATCCATGAATTATGAATTCATATAGTAATTCCAATGTAACATCTTTAAAATTTTATATTATAAATCTCATTCGCATAAAAAAAATAAAAACACATAGTTTAAAACCGTTATAACCGTTTCATTAAATTATTTATTTTAATCATTCGTTTTATTTATTTGATTTGTATTGTTGCACTTAAATTTAATAAAAATTTTAAATATATTTTTAATTATTATTTTATAACCTTTATAACTGTTTCATAATAATTATTTATTTAATCATTTGTTTTATTTATTAGAGTGGTATCGTTGCAGTTAAATTTATAGTTAGTTTTAAAAATATATTTTTAATGATTATTTTAACTGATTGTTTTATTTTTATGATTGATAACCCAATGAATAATTTAATTTTTTAATCAATTTAAATTATATGATTAATAATACTAAAAACCATTATATTGTGAGCTCGAGTAAACTTAAAGATAAATCCATAAATTAAAAAAAAATTAAATGGACTCTAACTTATCAGATTTACATAATCGTAAGAAACCATTGCCTAAGTCATGGGATCATAGACAGGTGATTAAACAACTGTCAAATTTATATTTTAGGTAGTAAACTCATTAATTAATTTATAAATTTCCCTGAAAAATATATTATTACAAAGAGAAGAAAAAGGAAACTTTTACAGTTTAACCGTTAATCCATGATATCAAAGTTAATTAATTACGATCTGAAACAAAACTAATATCGACATTACTATTAATGGTATGTATCTGACTCATTTCCACTAGTTTCCTAAGAGATCTCTCTCTTCAGCAATGGCGTTTCTCTCATCTTCTTCATCTTCGCCGGCGATGCAGAAAGGGATTTTCGTGTCCATGCCGGTACTTGTACTCTCTGTTTCTTTTGCAGCTGCTGTCTTCTTCCTCTTTTCGTCTTCTCTCTCGTCTTGCTCCTGTCCTTCATCTATATCTTCTCAGAACGACGCCGTTGCAACTTCCGTCGGTGGAAGCGGCGGTGATGTGAGATTGGAGGAGAGGATATCACCGACGCAAGAAGATATTGAGTGGGTTAGAGATCTGATTAGATCGAATGGTTTGCATATGCAGAAGAATGAGCTTCGGAAAGGGATTAATCCTCGCACTAGGGATCAACAACTCGCGGATCTGAAACAGTAATCATCCTCTCTCACTCTCTTTCTATTCTTTGAGCTGCAAGTGATACAGATTCAAGCTGGTGTTGTTGTTGGAAACTAGAGTAGCTAGTAAGGTCTTGAGTGATTTCATTTGATGTTAGCTAAATCTAGAGATACAGAATCCATCTGAAAGTCTCGGAATTGAAGATATTTGTATGTGAAGTCACTAGCTTTATGGCTTCATGGCCTCTTGAAGTGATTGGAAAGTGAGACTATGTTTTCAGTTGTTGAATCTATATCTGTGAGGTCATGATAGCTAGTGAAAGCAAAAGAATCTTAGTGCTGCTGAGAGATTTAGCTGTGGATTGTATTGTTGTAGATTGGTTTCTTCGATGTGTAGGCTCTTTGATGAGATATTATCATGTTCTGCTTAGTTCTTGATTCTTAATAGTCACTGTCTTTGCAAAACCAGAAAATTAGCATCTTTCGTTCAATTGTTCTGTTTTTATAATCTAAAGGCTCGAGCTTTCTATGTGTTGGCAATGGCATTGCTTTGTTCTGACTTCACTCTATTGGAAATTCAGGTACAAAGGTATATCCCATTACGAAGGAGATGAGGCTAACAACCACACAGCTCTTCCATGTCCTGGTGAGTTACTAGTTGAGCAGCATCACAGCAACTATGGTGAACCTTGGGCAGGTGGGCGCGATGTATTTGAGTTCTTGGCTGAATCAGCCAATCTTAAACCAAACTCTCGTGTTCTAGAAATCGGATGTGGCACTCTACGTGTGGGTTTACATTTCATCCGCTATCTCAATCCCAGACATTTTCACTGCCTTGAAAAGGACGAGCTTTCTCTAATGGCTGCTTTAAGGTATGAGCTTCCATCTCAAGGTCTTCTACATAAACGACCTCTTATAGTCAGAGGCGAAGATATGGAATTCAGCAAGTTTGGTCCAGATATAAGCTATGATCTGATATACGCTAGTGCAGTCTTCCTCCACATGCCTGATAAACTTGTATGGACTGGACTCGAAAGGCTAGTAAAAAAGTTAAAGCCTTATGACGGGAGAATCTTCGTGTCTCATAACGTAAAGTTTTGCTCGCGGTTAGGAGGAGACAAGTGTACGGAGAAGCTAGCAAGTTTAGGACTAGAGTATATTGGAAAACAAACACATGATAGCTTGCTGTTTAATCACTACGAGATCTGGTTCGGGTTTAGACGGTTTAAAACATAAAGCCAGTTGAAGTGTATTTCGGTTTTCTCGACACGCCATTGCTCTCCATTGTCTGAGGATTGGATCAGGACTTTAAGGAGGTTTAGAGATTGTTTTGGTGAACAAAAGTTGTGAATTAGAAAATATTGTTATGTATAAGGTAACTACTTTGATTTTTGTGTTTGTGGTCAGAGAGATGCATGTATTGTTCATATAGCCACATGTTATAAGAGATGAGGCTAGATTCATTTGATTGTAACCAAAGACAAATTCTTCTTGATTTTTTAAAAGAGTTTCCACTTAATTTGTTTGCCAGTAATTAGACATAGTTTTCAACAACCATACTGCAGAAGACAAAAAAATAGAAACTCCACCTAATAAGAAACTAACATTCAAGAACTAAGAACATCAAACTCATAAATAAAGACCAATCTCAATCTAAGATAATGGGGAGATCTTCTCTTGAACCATCTTCATCTTCAACCTCACCATCTTCATCACAGTCGTCCTCTTGTATTTCTGCTTCCTCGTGGAGAGAGTGATCACGATTGAGAATAGAGTTGGGGATAGCAGCAGGGTCTAACTCAAAAGAACCAGCGGGAACTCCCTCTTTTTCATTTCCTATCATTCTAAATGATGGAACTCTGTGAGAGAATCTATTCCGTTCATCAGGTATGATCATGAGTGAAAAGACTCCATGCTGCGCAGCGCGTTTGAATACCGATACAAATCCTTCAACCTTCCCTAAATAGGCCACTCCAACTCCTAGATGATCGTCAAAGTTGAACAGAACTTCAACAAAGTCATACCTATAAGGAGGCTTGTGCTGTCCCGGGTTATTGTTCCAGCTTACGCGCCAGTCTTTGAATAGAGCCCAAGTTTCACCTTTTCTTGGAGTCACAGAAATGAAGTTTCTGCCATATATGATGGGATGCATCTCATGAGAAAAGGTCAAGTGGACTTTTATGGTTTCTGTAATTCCCCAAATGAACCTCCCCCAAGCAACAGGAACAGAATCCTCATCTTTAGGTACAATCCATGTCACTTGAAAACGCGGCCGAGACTTATTAACTGTCTTGATCCAACCGTAACACCTAGGCATAGAATCTATATAATTATATAGCGCCCAAACTTGACCAACCACGAAAGAGCTCATCTTCTTGGTGAAATCATTAAACTCAGAATCAACACAGTTTAATTGTTCTGGTTCCTCATCACTGTCAGCTATGGAGACAACTTCTTCAGTCTCTCCTTCATGTGTTTCACTTATTTGTACAGGAGAAGATGTAGAAGCTTCAACTGCAGGAGCTGTCTCAAATTGAAGCCTAGATCTTTTCCGAGTCTCAGCATGTGTAGCTTCTTCTTCAAATTCTCTCTGTTTTAACTCAATCTCTTTCTCCTTTTCTTCAAGTTCCTTTTCCTTCAACTCAAGAAACTTGGTCTTCACTTCAATCTCTATGGCGTCTGCTTATTGTTTCAACTGAAAGTTCTCTTCTTTCTTCTCCAGCTCAGTAGTTAAATATTTCTCGAGATAAATATTTCTCTCTAATGGTCTCATTAAGCAAGCTAAGCTCACTCTCCCTCACTTCAAGCTGCTTGCGAGATATTTCAATCAGCTCAGTTTCCTTCATCATTCTCTCAGTCTCCGCTGTCTTCTTCAGATCAAAGTCTTTGACTTTCATCTCAAACTCACAAGACTTGTCATTTTGGACTTAGAAATCAAATCAAGCTCACCCATTAGCTCTTCATTTTTCTTAACAACTTGTTCATTCTGCATCTGAAGAATCGATCTTTCCTGTAATTCACTTAATCGCTCAGTGACTGAAGCCTCCATCAATTCGACTTTCTTCTCTCTCTCTCTTCAACCAGCCTGAGTCTCTCTTTCTGCTCTTGAATCAGTTTCTTTAAAGAGATCTCCTTTAACTCCATTTCCTTATCATACTCCTCCCATTGACGTGAGAACTCAGGAATCGACGAAACGCTCCCATGAATCTGATTGATTAAACGTTCTTCTAAACCCCTATCAATCGTGAAGCTATTAAAACCTTCAAACCTAAAAACGAGCGAAGCAATTAACAATTGGTAATGAGAGATGAAAAGACACCATGGAGAAAATTCTCCTCAATAAATCAGAGAAGTAAACAATGTTCCAGAGAGATAAAAGAAACTAAACAAGTTTCAGAGTCTCCATTTCTCGACGAGACTGGATTCTGCTCCGGTGGTGATGAAGAATCTGCAGGTTCCATGGATTGAACTCTTAGTTCTCTGAAGACAAAAACTCAAATGTTTAAGCGAGTGTGCAAAAGGAAGAAGAAGAAGACTGAGACTTGATAAAGCCTTTGTTTTTGGTTTTGTAGACTAACTGACTAAGCAAAGAAGACAGACACAGACTTTGTTACTCGAAATGGGAGGGAGCATGAAATTTTGGTTTTTTAATTTCCGTTAGACTCAGGAATTTGAAAACTTACTGAAATGGGAACGTTGTGATATGTATGTACGTCATTTATTTTTCGACCGTTAGATACCATTATTTTTTCACCGTTGGATTAGCAGATTACGTCAGATTTTTCTTTGTTCGGTTTCTTGTAGCCGTTAGATTTCGTCATCTCTGTCTTATCAGGATGCGTGGCGTGATGGGATGGTTTCGTAAAGGATCACAAAAGGCTTCGTAATGAATAAGCCCATTAACTTTTAATGAAAGAAATAGTAGGCCCAACGGATATTAGTTGTTTTAACATTTTTTTTTTTGTGAAATAACTATATACATAAATCCATTAATAATAATAAGCGAAAGCTATTCTACAATAGTAATATTGATTTTAGTATATTTATATATGCTTTGTTATTAAGGATTAAAGAGAATGTGATAGTAGGATTTGATTAGTTGAAGATGTGACTTGTTTTTGGGATTTAATTATATGATCTTATAGTAAAACTGGGGAAAAAAACGTGTTAATTGGAAGCGATTAAAGATATATGTAATGTACGAGAGAATAACACAGAGGCATGATGAGGAACCATAGAAGTCGTCGTAATTAATAAGTGTTACATCCATGATCCATCTACTCGTTATGTACTTGATCTATAAAAACAAAAGTTAATTATTAAAGAAGTTATAGTTGATAAATGAATAAAACAAATCGATAGGAAAGAGATAAAAGGTTAGAGGAAAATGACAAAGAATATTAAAGAAGAAAGGGACAGGTGAGGTGATGAATTTGAAACCCTAATAGGACAAACAGATAATTATTTTATTTTAATATCTTATAGAAATTTTAGAAAAAGTAGAAAACACAAGCTGTTCTCCATAGATGTTGACCGCCAAACTCTAATGCTTCCAAAATCTTTTTATCAATCATATTTTTCCTACAAAAAAAACCTTTAGTATTTTTACACTTATATCTAATTCGGAACTTAAATATCATATTTTAGTTCAACGTTTACGCATATTCTCATCTTTAAAATACTTTCGCAGAATCACTTTCTATTTTACGTATATAACTAAGTTTTTCTTGGTAACCATTGTATGTCATCTAATGGTAGCTACATCTCATATATAAAAGCTATGGGTATAATTACTAAAAAGTAAAAACTAGCCATATGCTCTTTCGGCAGCAGTTGTTACTAGACTTATCCTTTTAAGTTTTAACCAGGCTGATTTACTCGGCAGAATTATTTAGCTAATTTTTGTTTTGTCGTTATTTGGTAAGAGTTATCATCAACAATGACATAATGATAGACATTCTACAGAATTTAAAATGCTTTTGTTTTTCCGGCCCATAGATTTTTAAAGTTATTCCACGAACAAATTGACACGTGATCTAATTAAGAAAACACACTCAGCTGTCTCAATTTATTGAACACTAATTAATCCCTTCTAAATTCTTAGACAAAAGTTCTGAAACATACTATTCTCAAAACGAATATAAACATAAAGCATAGTATTGATGATATATGAAGAATATACTACGTTTTCTAAAAAAAAAATTTTCCCAGAACTTTTTTTAATAGAAATATTCTCTCTTTTGTGTTTGTGACACTGAAAGAAATAAAAAAAAATCAAAGAATGAACAAAAAATAAAAATAAAGTAAGAAACTTTTTTTTGATAAATTGTTAAAAGGGCCCACCCAACAGTAATCACACCCCTCCCTACTCATGCCTCGACGCGTCCGACTGAAAGAGCGCACGTTACACCAACGCAGTCATATCCATGCTAACATACGCAGATATTCCTTATCCTCCACCTCTTGGCGGAATATATATCTTTTCTTTTAGTAAGCCAGTTTTTAAGCTATTAAACCCATTTGATCTTGGAGTTTTAAAAACCAGAGATTTTTCCATTTCCAGCAAAGAAAATTTCACAAATCAAAGACACAAGCTTTTTACTTCTCGACTGGGAAAGTCTCTTCCTTTTTTGCTGAATTCGATCTGGGTTTTTGCTTCTCTGTGTTGTTTTTGATTAGTTAATAACAAAAAAAGGGATTTTTCTTCAATGGCTGCGAGCGATGAAGTTAATCTTATTGAGAGCAGGGTTAGTGTTTTTTTTTCTTTTTTTTGAAGTTTCTATATATATTCTGGTGTTTGCGATTTTGGGTGAAATTTTAGCTTTGATTTTGACATGGGTCTTTTTCGATTTCCGGTTTAATTAGGTTCTTGATGTTCTTTTGGCTTTGTTTATGTGTTTGAGCTTATGTAGCATAAATTTATGGTGTTTGATTGGGTTACATCAGTTTTTTTGTCATAAAAAAACAAAATGAAAAATTTGAAAGCTTTAGGACTTCAAATCGATTAAGCTGATGAAACGTGTCATTTGTCTGATAGGTCTTTTCGTAATCTCTGTGTTTCTCTTGCCTTTTGCTATCTTCCATTGTTTGATTTTGAATCACTTTTGCATACTTAGTGATAAAATCAGATTTTGTTATCCAATTTTGGACTCCAATTCAACTGGCTCTTTGTTTGATTAGATTATAATTTAATAGTGTGAAGATCAAAGAGTTCAAATTTTGTTTTTTCTTTGATAAATAGACTCCTTTTGAGGTTTCTATATGATAAGCTTAAGCACTTTCATTGATCTCTCTTGTTAATGTGTTTATATGATCTTCTATTAGTGTTCAAATCGATGATTAAACTAAGTAAAATGTTGTGTATTTGATGCAGACGGTGGTTCCTCTGAATACATGGGTTCTAATCTCCAACTTTAAATTAGCCTACAATCTCCTGCGTCGTCCAGATGGAACCTTTAACCGACACTTAGCCGAGTATCTAGACCGTAAAGTCACTGCAAATGCCAATCCGGTTGATGGGGTTTTCTCATTCGATGTCCTCATCGATCGCAGGATCAATCTTCTTAGCAGAGTTTATAGACCAGCTTATGCTGATCAAGAACAACCTCCTAGTGTTCTTGATCTCGAGAAGCCTGTTGATGGAGACATTGTACCTGTTATATTGTTCTTCCATGGAGGTAGCTTTGCTCATTCTTCTGCAAACAGTGCCATCTATGATACTCTTTGTCGCAGGCTAGTTGGTATATGCAAATGTGTTGTTGTCTCTGTGAATTATCGGCGTGCTCCCGAGAATCCTTACCCTTGTGCTTATGATGATGGTTGGATTGCTCTTAATTGGGTTAACTCAAGATCTTGGCTTAAATCCAAGAAAGACTCAAAGGTTCATATTTTCTTGGCGGGGGATAGTTCAGGAGGTAACATAGCGCATAATGTGGCTTTAAAAGCGGGTGAATCGGGAATCGATGTTTTGGGGAACATTCTGCTTAATCCTATGTTTGGTGGGAGTGAGAGAACGGAGTCTGAGACAAGTTTGGATGGGAAATACTTTGTGACGGTTAGAGACCGGGATTGGTATTGGAAAGCGTTTTTACCTGAGGGAGAAGATAGAGAGCATCCTGCTTGTAATCCGTTTAGCCCGAGAGCAAAAAGCTTAGAAGGATTGAGTTTTCCCAAGAGTCTTGTGGTTGTAGCGGGTTTGGATTTGATTCGAGATTGGCAGTTGGCTTACGCAGAAGGGCTCAAGAAAGCTGGTCAAGAGGTTAAGCTTATGCATTTAGAGAAAGCTACGGTTGGCTTTTACCTCTTACCTAATAACAATCATTTCCATAATGTTATGGATGAGATATCTGCGTTTGTAAACGCTGAATGTTGCAGTTGATTAATGCCAAAGGAGGCTGTTTTTAACAAAGCCAAGAAATCTTTCAAACTAACAAACAGGTGAATCTATTGCCTGTGGATTCTCTCGGTTAGTCTTGTTTGGTGTGTAAGTGTGTGGCGTTTTGTGACTGTTTAAACGCATAAGCAAGCAGAAGAACAGTGAAGCGCGTTTAGAGACTTTGGAAAAGGAACAAAGCAGTTGTAATATTTTTCTTCTTTTTCTGTTCCTGTAATGTTTGGCTTTTAGCTTTTAGCCTTTACTTAACTAAAAGCTGGTTTTTTCAGCGTGGGAGTGGTAATTAATATATAAATATATATACTTGAAGAATCCATGTTTATACAAGTTGTAGTGATTTTGTTTGGGAAATGTAGGGTTTGTATTATTTGCTTAATAGAGTTATCTTGTATTGTATTTATTCTCTTTTTTTTTCTTTCTACTCTTATGGATATTTTAACAAATATGCACTGCGTTCACATTAGCCCCAAGGGAATTTTGACTGGCCATTCTTTCTTTTTTTGGCAATCTTATTGTTCGTTCAACAATTTTAACAAAGAAAAAGAAAGAATAAAGTGTCAAAAAGCGAAAAAGGTGTAAAAGGATTTTTGTTTGGACATGTAAGGAATCTTTGTACAAATGATGAGAAATAGCTAAAGCTTTGTGGAAACAAGAAAAACGAGAGAAATTAGCTTGGTCAAAAAGACAAAATAAATAAAATGTACAAAAAAAAAAAGTGGAGTCCACCTTAATTAAGACCATATATGGAATCGACCAAGAGTATGCATTGCAAAACTGTTTTCACAAAAGAGAACACACTACATGGAGAATGTGGCTATACTTGTCTTTAAATTACCAACTATCAAAATAATCCTTTTAGAAAAAACTCCTAAATTTTCTGCCTATTTATAGAAATTTATTACATTTTACAGATCGAAAAATTATCATGGAATTCTACCTCTACCTCATGTATAAAAACCCAAGCTTTTATAAGAACCCAAAAAGTCTCAACCTTAGTTTGCTTTCAGTCACAGGCCAACTCGTGGCTAAAGAAAATCAATAGATGCACAAATATAGAGCTCAGGTGAGAAAGATTATATTTCACAATATGTTGCTGAAACCTAAACAGCATTATTCGCAAGGTATGAGTAAAAAAGCTCATATGATACTATACTCATAAAACTCAGATGAGATAAATGTCATCATATGGTTCAAGGGGAAAAACCATTCTGAGGCGCTTTACGAGTCCTACTAGCATAGGCAAAGGATGCAGCAGCAAAAATTGTTGTAACAGATGAAACAAGAGTCCAGAACCTCTGCTTCTTGTCTGCCTCTTCCGTTGATTGCTTCATTATCTCAACTTCTTTCTTCAGTTCCTCTATTATGTCCTCTTTGTTTTTGAACGCTTTCTCTATCGATTCAAGCTCCAGCACGTAGGATTTGGTTTCATTTTCTCCCTTCTGTTGCTCGCTAATAAAGATACCTTCTAGGTTCTCTGATTGAGACACCATAGATGCAGCGCTCTTTAGCATCACCAAGCTGCTTTTTGCATCCATCCCAGAGGATTCTAGTTCTGTTTTCTGAGCCTCCATAGCTTTTCTGAGCTCTACAAGCTCTTTTTCGAGGATAGCCTTTTCGCTTTTCAGTGATTCAGACTGACTCTCCAGATCATACTTCTCTGTAAATAAACTCTCTCGCTCAATCTTAATTTTGTCAAGCTCTTCTAGAGTTGATTCAATAATCTTCTCAGATTTTAACACCTCTGCCTTAAGACCCTCTCCATTTCTCTTCTCCTCATCAAGTGCCTTATCAGCTTCTTCTCTCTTGAGCTCAACCTGTGCAAGAACATCTCTTAGCTGACCAACTTCAAACCGAAGCTGATCGTTAGTCTTGGATCGATCATCACAATCCTTTTGAGCTCAACCTGTGCAAGAACATCTCGAAAAAAAATATCTCCCTCAAGCATAATCTTCTCCTGAGACAACTCGTCAATCAACTTCTCCTTATCAAATGACTGCACATTGACCATCTCCATCTGCTTCACAACTGGACTCTTCTCCTCAAGCAACCTCTCAAGCTCAGATTCCTTGATAGCCTTCTCTTTCCCTAACGCATCAATTTGCACCATCATTGCTCTCTCCTTCTCCACAGACTCATCAAGATTCTTCTCCAACCCGTTAACCAAACCCTGCAAAACCCTCTCTTCCTTTGTCAAACTCTGCACAGTCTCATTCAACTTCTCGATTTCCCTCTTTTGATCAATCGTTACAATCTCCATCTCATTCTTAACACTCAAAAGCTCTTTGATCTCTCTATTCAATCCATCAATCTTCTTCTTCTTCTCTTCAATCATCTTCTCTAGATCAATCTTCTCCTTGTTTACACCTTCAATAAACTCTTCTCTCATCTTCCTCTCCTTCACCAATCCATCGTTCTCAGATTTCAATTCCCCAATAAAAATTTCCAAATTCGATTCTTTCTCCTCCAACTGAATCAAACACTCCTTCAATCGATTCACTTCCTCACACTGCAAATCAAACCCAATCTTGATTGAGTCCCTCTCATCACAAACCTTCCTCAACTGTTCCTTCTCGATCTCCACCTTACCCATAAGCTCAATCACTTCCCCTTTCAAAACCCTAATCTCGCTCTCTCTATCATTCTTCTCCTTCATCAACCTATCTACTTCAACACTAATCTCTCTAAACCGGTTCTTAACAATATCGATAACAAGACCCAATTCAATCTTCATCCCGAAATTCTCATCACTAACCTGACCTAACTCGTCACGCAAACCCGTTTTCTCCGCGTCATAACGAGCAAACTCGGTCTCTAGTTCATCTTTAGCCTGGACGAGCGAATCGATTTGCTGTCTATTCTCCATAGTTTGCTTGAGAAGTATGGCGTTAAGAGACTTCAAGTTCTGGAATTTCTCCTCCGAAGAATCTTGATCTTCCATGGAAGACTGACGAATGAGTGCCGTGTCTTTCTTGTTTTGGGCTTGTCGGTTATTCTGAGTAGCGGTGTCGTCACTCTTACGCGAATCTTTTTTCTTGGTCATTGTTTGGAGATTTTCTCGAAGGTGGAATGGTGTGCGCAGATTCGAGTTTTGAGGATTTCAATGGTTTTGTAACGTTTGAGAAGAGACAGGATAAAGATGGAGGTGGGAGATATCAAGAGACGATACGTTTTTCGGGGTAATTTTGCAAATTCAAAATTTGGGGCCCAGAATTTAAGATATACACTATTATCTTATTGGTCTTCTCTATTTCTAGATATTTTCGTAAATTTCAAAACTGCACATGATTTTCTTTTTTTGTCTTTTCGGTTGGTAATAATAAATCGAATTTACGAGGAAATTTAAATGATTTTGTTTTTTTTTTGTTTTTTTATATAAAGAAATAAATAAACCATCAATTCTTTAAATGAATGAAACTTAATCCAGATTACATAAACCCAAATTAATTCGAGTTTTCTTATGAAACAATCATACATTTTACATTCTCCAATGAGAGAAACCAGAATATATATAGGTTTGTTTTACATCATAGTCTTGTTCAATTTTCAAGAAGCTAAAGCAATCTCTCGAATACGATCAAGATCTCTCAAATGCTTAGTGGAGTTGTATTCTACACTATCTAATGTTTCTTCGGAATACGTCCGTTGCATCATCTTTCTCTTGTCTTCTCTTGGACTCATAACGACACCATCTTTACCTATTAATAATTCCACTACCTGAATACATTTCAAAACAATATAACCAATCAAACCGGGTTCAATACGGTTAACAACACAAGGAGCAACCTAAACCGGATGGGTTTACATTGTACCTGGCTCATCTTGGGTCGTAGAAGAGAAGACTGTTCGATGCATAAAGAAGCCGTGGAAGTTAACCGGCTAAGCTCTTCTCGGTTATACTCATCTCCCAGCGACGGATCCACCAATTCTCTTATCGCTTTTTTATCTAGCAACGGCTTAGCCTGTGGCCATATAAGAGAAAAGAAAACATTACTCGCACCAAACTGGTAAAAGGAATGTCCACGTGACAGTGAACCAATCCGGTTTAGCCTCAAATGTCAAAGTCCTATGTACTCACCCATAAGACAAGGCTCTCTTGAGACTCGTCAAGAGCACGATGGCCAGTTATGAGCTCCAAGAGGAGAACTCCAAAGGCGAAAACATCGGTCTTCTCGTCGACAATTCCGTGCATAAAATATTCTGGTGCAAAATACCTAAAAACGTCATCGAACCAAATTCTCCATAAATACAATAAAACACTCTTTAAATGTTTTTTCCTAAGCATTTTCAAATCAATACCCGAATGTCCCCTCGAATTTGGATACGTTATGATGCGTCAATTGCTTCGGAAGCCATTTAGCTAACCCGAAATCACAAATCTGCGGTTGGAAATCTTCAGTGAGGAGAATATTATCAGCTTTGATGTCTCGATGAATGATTCTTCTTTGACAACTCTCATGAAGATACATTAATCCATCTGCTGTTCCTAATGCCACCTTGTAACGTCTGCTCCAAGTCAGCTTATCTTTCGATCTTCCTGCCAAAATTAAACCGATGATCGATTTAGAACCGACTACCTTGTAAGACTAAAAGTCTGATTCTATTGGTTAGGGTTAGGAAAACCGATGAACATATATACCATGGAGGAGAGAGCCTAGACTTCCAAGAGGAGATAGCCGGAAAACAAGATGCATCCCACCTTCGATGCAACAACCGATGAATTTAGCAGTGTTAGGATGATCAACATGAGCTATGATCCCAAGTTCCGACAAGAACTCAGCTGTTTGCTCGTCCGGTGTGCCTTTAGTGAGACGTTTCACAGCGATTAGCTTTCCTTCTGGTAAAATTCCTTGGTATACCTCCGCGTAACCACCTCTTCCGATTATGTTTTCTACAAACATTTTGTAATGTTTTCACAAACAGTTCTCCAAGTAAAGGGCAAAAAAACAGAGTATATTGTTATGAAGATAAGTTAAAACTCAATACCGGGATTGAAATTATCAGTTGCGATTTCGATGTCGGTGAGTGAGAAGTTGTGAAGAGATGATTGGAAATCGTAGATATCATGAAGAATCAGGCCATTAATGTGTGGACCTGCGCTTTTGTTGCGTTTGGAGATCGATGGAGCACCGCTTAATGGAGGAAAGGAAGAGAGGCGTTTTATGGATTTGTGTTTCCATAGCTTGAAGAATTTTCCCCAGTTCGAAGATGCTCTAAGGTTCTTGCATTGTGTGTCTGCGTCTGTGTCTTCGATAGCTTTTCTATTTAGAGGAGGATCGTCGATAGAAGATGAGGAGGAAGAGATTGAGGATCGGGTTAAGCATGCTTCGAGGGCTCCTCTTGGTGATCTAGGGTCTTGCTTCTCTTTTTCTACTTCGAGACATCTTAGATCTGAGAGGAGAATGAAGAGAATATTTTTCACGTTGGAAGAGATTTGGTTTCTTGGTTTACAAGGAATGACCAAAGAACAGAGGAAACAGAGGAGCTAGGTGTTACCGTGAGCTGAAGCAGAATTCATGCGCAAAGCGTTGGGTTGTTGTGTGTTTGTTGTATGATTAATGTCGAGTGAATCTTCTTCAGTGGCAATACTCGAATCTTTAACGCTGTACCTGCGTTAGAAATTTCAGAATATAAGAACAAACATATAAATGTTGTCATAGTGTGAAATTTTGTGTTTTGCTTCACAATTTGAGTAATGTCAATGAAATTTATGATATAACAACAGGGAATGAGATAATAAGAAAAAGAAAAGCATAGAGAAAAAAAAAACTTTGATTAAATGAATTACATTGGAAGAGCACAACACAAGGGAGAAAGCTTCATTGCTTTTTCTACTGCCATGAAAGAAAAAGAATTTTTTTTTTTTTTTCTTTCTTTCTGGGGAAGTTTTAAGATTTTCTCAAACCTAAAATGGCATAGAAAAAGAAATGGGTAGTAGGAAGTTTTGAACTTGGTGTTCGTCTCGAGACACCCGAATCCCGAAAGAAAAGGTTTTGTCTTTGTGTTTTAAATTTGATTACTATTTTAATTGTTTTCGTTGACCACTAAACCCTATATTTGGCAATGCTTTTTGATTTATCCCTTTGAATTCAATGGACACTTCTCTTAGTTTCATTTATTGCAGAAAGGGTCCGTAGAAGTCGCTACTATGTCGTCTAGTTATCTTCTAAGTCATTTCCTAATTTAGAGTCTTCTTCAAGATACAAGATTTTAGTTATAACTAACATCAAACTTGAGTAAACCTATCTAAGTATCTTTTATCTTTACTATTTTCTTGGTTGATATAGATCTTTAATATTCTGTTTTTCAAGTAACCGAATATTACTAGTATTGTAGTTTCTTTCTTATAAATAGAATAATCTCCATGTGTATATGCTGCAGAAAGACTGCATCAAATGATCAAAACCTACATTGCCTTTAATGCGCGGCACCCAATTATTTGTTTCCTTGTTCTTCAAATAAAATGTATAGAAATATTGATGATTATTTGTATACTCAGTCTTATTTGAAGAGTGCTTGTTGCTTTTTAGTGATTCTTACAAGTATAAGTTTTGAATGGTTAAAGCAGTGGCCACGATCATGATCGAAGTGATTGTTCAATAATGCTTAATGTTGTATAAGAGGGGGGGACATCGAACATTTAAGAAATCTTGTTAGGTACTGTTCTGCTCTATCAAATCATACCCTACCTGTGTCGGGTTAATTTCTGTGCCAATGATTGATTATATATAGAATTTTGCTTGAAGCAATGGATCCCAAATTGGTTTGATACGGTTCAACTATACCGATGAAACCCATTTCGATAGATTTTGTAGTGGCGGTCTAAGGACCATTGTAAGATCCATTTAACATATCCCTTTCTTATTTTCGGTATTCCCGCAGGAGATTGGTTGATACAGCACATAAGATCACATAAATCATAAACGTGGAACAGATCGCGGTCGGAACCGAAATACAACTATTTGGATCTGTGATTTTCATATATTCGATTTTTGGGAAGAAAAACAAACTTATAATAATTCAAGCAAAATTTTAATTTATTTTTTCTTACTTCTAATGTATTTTGAAAATCTACTAAAACGGTAAAACCTATGTGATTCATAATTTCTAGAGCTTTTTCAGTATTTCATCCACCAAAATATATATTATTAAACTATCCATCACAGCTTAGATCTTGCGGTGGGAGGAAAACAAGAGCATCGGATCTGCGGAAAACAAGTGTCAGTACTCAGTATATATAGGATCAAATCTTTGAGTCAATTACACGTCACTATACATGTTACAAACCATACAAAAAAGGAAGAAAATAACAAACCACAGGAAATATATTATGGAGCATCAATTGTAAAAATATTAATATTATTATTATTATGAAATATGCTACTTATTTGCTTTTGATTTTCTACTATGAATTTTAAATGATGTGCATCAATTGTAATAATATTAATATTATTATTATGAAATATGCTACTTATTTGCTTTTGATTTTCTACTATGAAATTTAAATGATGTGGATTAGTTTCAAATTGCGTCAATCAACATTAACACAGTTCTGATCCCCAACGTAATCTACACCATCTAAATTTCATAATCTTTAGATTAAACTAATTCAAATTGCCTAATTCGTCCAAGATCATCATGCATGTGTTTTAGGCTTTTAGCTAAGCCAGCCTAGCTATCGTTTATGTTCCACAATATATATAAAGACATGCATGTATTGATTTTTACAGAGATATATATAGACATATATCAATAAATACAGAACAAATTAGAATTTTAGATCTAAAAATACGGTGCCTTCTCATCTCCTCCGGTAAGTTATCCAAATCTTTTTTTGTGTTTCTTTAATAGATTCACATAGTTAGATCTTTTTACAAATCTTGTATTATCTATATCTACAAATAAATTGATAAGTATTCGTTGGATTGAAAGGGGAATTATAGGAAGAAAATGGCGAGAAGAGAAGACGACGTGGAGAAAATGAACGGCAAATCTGAGCCGTTACTGTTGCCGGAGATAGGATCCGACGTCTCAGAAGAAGCGTCATGGATGGTTTATCTAAGCACATTCATTGCTGTTTGTGGTTCCTACGAGTTTGGAACATGCGTAAGTTTTTTTTTAAAATATAATCCATCGCTAATCGAAATAAAAAGAAAAGAAGAAGAAGAAGAAGAATTATGAATAATGATTATTTAACAACAACAAAAAAAAAGAGACTATGAATAAGGATTAATTAATATTAGTCTCTTGTTGATACGAGAAAATCTCTGTGTTTTTAATAGGTGGGGTATTCCGCTCCGACTCAATTCGGGATTATGGAAGAGCTTAATTTAACATATTCACAGGTTTATAATTAATTTGAGTATTTTTACATTTTAGAGATGTTTTACGATATACTTTCTCATTAATTATTTTTTTTGGAATTTTAGTTTTCCGTTTTCGGATCGATATTGAATGTGGGAGCAGTGTTTGGTGCCATAACATCGGGGAAGATCACCGATTTCATCGGTCGGAAAGGGGTAAAATAAAACCTAGCTAAGCAAAATTATTTTATCTCAATATGTAACACAAGAGTCAAAATCATTTTACTTTTTTTGTGATTTATTATTATGCATTTTATAGTGTTGCATTCTGCCGTATTTTTAACTACAAAATATAATATAATATACTTATTTGCTCACATGGTTATTGAGACAGGCCATGAGGTTGGCTTCAGTGATCTCTGCCATTGGCTGGCTAATTATTTACTTCGCCAAGGTTTTATTTTTATGTGCTGAATTTCTTCATTATTTGTCTTCATTTTTTTTTTATAAAATAAAATTGAAATTTAACAGATCAATATCGTTATTTTGTTTGATTATTAGGGTGACGTAGCTTTGGATTTCGGAAGATTTCTCACGGGTTATGGTTGCGGTACCCTTTCCTTTGTGGTATGACATTTTCACAAACTTTTCCATTGTTGGTATATAAAAACCATATCGTTATGAATCAAAATCCCTTTTTTTATGAATCTTTTTACAAATCCACATTTACACTGAAAGGTACCGGTTTTCATCGCCGAAATTAGTCCAAAAAAACTACGAGGAGCATTAGCGACGCTTAACCAGGTGATGTATTTTATTTAGTATCGCATATTATATTATATACCATTATATTTTATTACAACTACAAAAGTCGATCAAAGCTAGCAAACGTCTAGCAAAATAGTGTACTATTAGAGTTATGTTGATTTGAATAAAACAGGTTTATCATGCAATATATATATATATATATATATTACTATTGTGAATGATATTGTTAATTTTGCAGCTATTTATCGTAATTGGATTGGCTTCTATGTTTCTCATAGGCGCCGTCTTGAACTGGAGAACTCTTGCACTAACCGGTAAATTTGTTTCTGCACTAGTTAAACTAGGAAACAATTGGTATTGGTTTAGTAATTGTACCAAACTTGGTATTGAATTTCATTGGGTTAAAAAAACCAGGTTTGATTAAATTTCAGGAGTTGCACCGTGTGTGGTTCTATTCTGTGGAACATGGTTCATTCCTGAATCACCCAGATGGCTGGTAAGAGCAAAAGATCGACATTCAATTTTGGTTTGCTTTCGGTTTTAGACTCTATGGTTGAAACTAACCGACGTAACTCGGATGCCTTTGGCGTTTTAAGGAAATGGTTGGGCGCCACCGCGATTTTGAAGTTGCGTTGCAGAAACTAAGGGGTTCTCACGCCAATATCACAAGAGAAGCCGAGGAAATCAAGGTACATTTTAAACCAGAAAATCGAATTAGAAAACCGGTTCTGGTACGTGACATGACAGTTCTGGTTTATAGGAGTATTTAGCGACTCTTGCTCACCTCCCAAAAGCCACACCATGGGACCTTATTGACAAAAAGAATATCCGATTTGTGATTGTAAGAATTTCTAATTCCAATAACCGACGATAATTATATTTCCCGGTTCAGTTTGGTTTAATCTTATAGTTGTATTGTATCAGGTGGGAGTTGGTTTGATGTTTTTCCAACAGTTTGTTGGAATAAATGGGGTTATATTCTACGCACAACAAATATTCGTATCAGCAGGTTATCATAATTAGAACCGGATATAGCTGATGTTGAAATCTAACATATCTAATTTCTAAACCATTGATCGGTTTTTTGTTGTGGTTTTGGTTTACCAGGAGCCTCTCCAACTCTTGGAAGCATACTATACTCGATCGAACAAGTTGTTCTTACAGCACTCGGTGCAACATTGCTAATTGATCGGCTTGGAAGAAGGCCACTTCTCTTGGTATGGTTCTTGCATCAGTTTTCAATAAACCAAAGAATAGCGATTTTAGATATTCGGTCTGACCATATCGGTACATTGCAGGCTTCAGCTGTTGGGATGCTTATTGGATGTTTGCTCATCGGAAATTCATTTCTTTTGAAGGTCAAATTTTAAAAATATGAAACTCAGGTTATAGTTTGGGAAAAATGTATAATATAACCGGTTTAATTTTGGTTTTGATGTTAAATAACCAGGCCAATGGTTTAGCACCTGATGTCATTCCGGCTCTTGCAGTTAGCGGTGTCTTGGTAAGCATCTATGAACTCAAATTTTGGTTATCTCCGGTTTTCTGCTTGGTTGACCAAGAAATTTCAATTTCCAGGTCTATATCGGTTCATTCTCGATTGGAATGGGTGCAATCCCATGGGTTATAATGTCTGAGGTAATTTCAAAATTATAGAGAATGTTCATATTATTTCATTATTAGAAAAAATCTTGATTCCAAAACTCTTATTTTTATCAACACTCTAACTTTTTTTTCTTCTTCTCCAGATATTCCCAATAAATTTAAAAGGAACTGCCGGAGGACTTGTCACTGTAGTAAATTGGCTAAGTTCATGGCTTGTCTCCTTCACATTCAACTTTCTCATGATTTGGAGCCCTCATGGTATTTATGAATTAATTGTTTGTTAAGACAAACTACAAGTTTTGCTATATTTTACGTAACTTAGGTTAAAAAATGGTACTAATTGACCAATATTTCTTTGTCTTCAGGTACATTTTATGTATATGGTGGGGTTTGTGTATTGGCTATTATCTTCATAGCGAAACTTGTTCCTGAAACCAAAGGAAGAACTTTGGAAGAGATTCAAGCAATGATGTTGTAATTCTACAGTTATGATTATATACCTGCAAATTGCATGGTTTGACAAAAAAAAAAAAAAAAAAAAAAAAGCAAATTGCATTTTCTATATTACTGAAAATTTTACCAAATTCATTAGTTTTTTTTTGTTTTAACAACTACCAAAGTCATTAGTTATAAATAATTTTGAACACTGTATATTAGAATTTCGCCATGCCATATGACTAATTATGGGTGATCAAGTTCTTTAATCAGGGAGTGAGCGGGTTCTTTAATCAATTGTCAATAAATTGTCTCATTTTTGTATTAGTATAGTTATAGAGACTTAATTATAGTTATACTATTTTCATATAATTAACAAATTTGGCGTTTGAAAAAAAAAAAATTCCACCCCGCAATATTCGGATTCGGATCATGTTTTACTTCACCACATGATTGACTGAGTTGTCAAATTGTCATTATTGAAAAATATGTTTAATATTAAAATAATGACAAGTAAACTTATCAAACGAAAAAAAATTTGAAAAAAATAATTACACCGTGGTGCTATGAATCATGAAAATATTTGTTTAAAACAAAGTTTATCTACACTACGTCACCATATTTTTAGAATGCAGGTATAATATTTTGTTTTTTGTTATTGTGTGGTGCAAAGCAGAGTATAGTAGTATGCTATATATTTTAATACCATACATTAGTTGGTATAGGCTATATCCTATATAGTTTAGATTTGACCTTGGAACACCACGAAAGGAAGAAGAAGTCTTATTCTTAGATCTATTGAATCTGTTGAACAAAAAAAATCTATCTAATAACTGCGAACCACCAATGGGAAAGACGTGCGTCGCGTCAATGAAGTTCATTTAGCTATATAAATAAAATATTTAAGAAATTCGAACAACCAACCAATCAATTACTAATAGATTGTCTAACTGGCTGTTTAATGCTTAGCATTAATTAAGGATAAGGATCAGAGCAAAATAATTTCCGAGCATTTGTATTCTTAATTTAGACGGAAGTATAAAATTATTTAAAAGTTGAAATTATTTGAAAACTAAAATAAATGTATTTCATCTTCTTCTTCTTCTTCTTTTTATGTTAACGAAATGTATTTCATCTAGTCCGAATAGATAAAAGAAACAGATAAATTAGTTATTTGTCGTTTCCAAGTTACATGCATGCAAATATAGTTTACTCCTTGTACGGTTACATGCATGCATGTAACTATATATTTTTGTTGTGCCTCGATTGTTTTACTGTTTTATCAATTCTCTCATATCAAAATTATGGTTCTTATAAATTAATATAATAGAATGCTCTTTTTATTTCTGGAAAAAAAATATTTTTATTTTATTTTATGGCACTTAATTAATCTATACCAAGTTTTAGCCAGTTCTGATAGATGGGATATATATATTAACATTTTTGTAACCATCATCGGGTTTAATATAGAAAATGTCTACAGCAAAGAAAGAGGTCAAAGCATCTCTATATATCTCTATATAAAGAGAAAGAATACGTAGTTCTTAGAGTATATATCTCAAGATCTCTCTTGTTCTTGTCCTTGTTCTTGTTCTTGAGCTCGGTTCAATTCTAGTATTTGAGACTTTGAGTGAAGAAGATGGAGGGAGAGAATAGTAGTATTGAGGAAGGATTATTATTGGTAAATAAGGAAGAGAGTTCAACTACAACTCCACTTCTTTTCTTCACCACTTTCATCATTGTCTCTGCCTCCTTCTCCTTTGGCGTTGCCGTAAGTTCCCATCTCTCTCTGTCTTTTTCTACCCACTAAGATTGGAATGCTGTAGATTCTGGAAAAAAAATATGCTGGAGCATATGAAGCATTCTCAAATTTTTTATATGATTACTAATTCCCCCCTTTCTCGAGGAATCATATAAATTTCCCTAGTTGAGTGAATATACAATTTTTTAGATTTAAAAAAAAAACACTGAAAAACAAAACTACGATTTTGATCAGTCTCTCGATTTAGAGCTTTTAGGCAGCCAAAATCAAATTTCTACAATTGGCTAAAGATATTGCTAGCCACGATATTTTTTTTTGTTTTGTTTTTGGGGTAAATGCCACGATATTTCTTAATTAACATTTTATTTTTGAAGTATTTTATTTTATGTTATGAAGTATACCAAATAACCTTTTTCGAAATCGAGAATGGGTTTTGTAAAGAAATATTAATCCAACTGTGTACAATTTATTTAAATATCCATGCATGTATGTATCTCAATTCTTTTGTTTTTATGAGAATCAGTTAGGGCATACCGCCAGTACAATGGCCTTCATTATGGAAGATCTTGATATTTCTATCGCACAAGTAAGTCTCTATTTAACTATTTTCATAACTATTTCAGATCAGTTTTAACAAATTCAATATATATATATATAGTTCGGATAGTTATGATGATTGAAATTCAGTTTAGTTTTATAAAATATATATTTTTACAGTTTTCGCTATTTGGTTCGCTACTGACGTTTGGAGGAATGATCGGTGCAATATTTAGCGCCACAATTGCGGATTCCTTTGGTCGTAAAATGGTTAGATATATTTCTAAAATTCACCCCGCACTATTAAAACTACTAATCCCTTTTAATAGTAATGTTTTCGTTCTAAAATATTTACAGACATTGTGGATCGCCGAGTTATTCTGCATAAGTGGATGGCTTGCAATTGCACTAGCCAAGGTTTCTTCACTACCCATTTACTTAATATCTTTACGTTATAACCTTACTCTCTAATCTCGACTAATTTATCTTCGCATAGAATATTATTTGGCTGGACTTGGGA